>PVHX01002776.1:143751-158868 GCA_004024805.1 Geosciurus inauris | reverse complement strand
CACATCCTCACTGACACACCCAGAAGCCTCTTAATCTTAGGCATCCTTTAATCCAGTCAAGTTGACAATTCAGAATGACCATTATAGCATGCGGTCCTTTCTCCCTCCTGCTGCACCCCTCACTCTGTTACTCTTAGCTCACTCTTCCTGGGCAATGCTATGCTATTTTTTTGGCAGGCATGAGGAAGCCTCTTGGCACTACAGGGGACCTTGATTGGGCATGATATGATTTGGCTGGGGAGCTGCTGGGTGATGCTATAGATGCTGTGAGGTGAACTGGAATAAGTGGGGGGAAAAAAAAGCCTGATAAATGTTTGGATGTTTAATGCAAACAAGAGTAGGGTCAAGATCAGGGGTTATGAGTCTATGGCTAACTTGATTTATTAGCACAGCACTCAAAGTTTTTCTCAGTTAAGCCCTAATCCATTCTTCTATAGAGCTGATTTACCCCGTAGGCACAGTGCCTAGGGCCCATAATACTTCTAGGGGCCCACAAAAATGCTTTAGTCAATTAGAAGATGCTAATAGAATCTAGATTACATTCACCCTTATGCCAATGTAGTCATAAATATATTTTATTTTTTTTATGGAGCAAGGGTCCTATGAAGTGCCTAGGGCCTGTCAAAGTTAAAACATGGTCCTTATATTCTAACTCTATAGCAATTGTTCCCTTTCCCCGATGTCCTCTTGGTTTCCCAGAACATTTTATATCTTTGTTCCTCTGTGTCTTTGCTCATGCTGTTTGTGTGACATCTCTGCTTATCGAGCCTTCCCACTTGAAGACTCACTCATCCACAAGGTCAAATGTCATTGTCTTTGTAAGGCCTTTCCGGATTCCCCTAAGTGGAAGGGACTGTTCCTTTGAACACATATAGCATTTTTTTTTTTTTTTTTGACATCTCCAAGCTTCTCATGACTTATTTACATTTAGAGTGGAAGTTCCATGGAGGAATAAACTCATCTTACACTTCCTCATATCTTCATATATTTGACATCCAATACATAGATGTTTGGGGATAATGGTCAGTGTCTGTAACAGAGATTTTCAAATGTATGTGGTTCTTCTCAGCCTAAATTAACATGTACAGCTAAGGGACAGAGCAGGAAAAGAACCCGACACACACTTCTTCTACCAATGCCCTAAAATCTTTATTTCCACTGGGATTCCATGTCCAATTCTCTTGTTTCTGAGAAAGAACTTCTCCTTTTCCCCACCCCAGGTCACATCCTGGCCACTTCTTCCTTTCCTTTTGGCTGGGCCACCCTAGAGTGTCTTCTCTATGACAGGCTCCCAAAGGGCATCAGGGAGCTTCCTGCAGGGTTGAATTGCATGGGAACAGGAGGCAGCTGTGGTCCCATGGCACCCTCAAGTGGTGATAGCTTGATATTGACATCAGAAGAAGCCTTCCTGGACAGAATTTTCAGCTGGGGGCGGGGGTGGGGTGGGGCGGGGAGGCACCTTTCTTTCTTTTCTTTTTTTTTTTGGTACCAAGGATTGAACCCAGGGACGCTTAACCACTGAGCCATATCTCCAGCCCTTTTAAATATTTTAGAGACAGGGTCTCACTAAATTGCTTTAGGGCCTTACTAAGTTCTGGGGCTGGCTTTGAACTCACAATTCTCCTGTCTCAGCCTCCCAAGACCCTGGGATTACAAGCATGTGCCACCAGGCCTGGCAGCAGGGGGCTTTCTACCTTAGACAAACAAGTTACGTGTGGTGAATCCAACTTGGTTGGAGAAGAGCTGGTAGCACATCAAGTCTGCTCCATACAGGGCCTACACCAGTACAGCGGATGGGATCAGTCTTTTAGTCTTGTTCGACTCTGCACACTATCTCTGCTTGGGTTCTAGTCTCAGGGTTGCCAGTACCTTGCTGGGGACCTTGGACAAATTCACTCATCTGGCCTCAGTTTCATAACATGAAATTAAAGAATTGGACTAAAATACCAGTTTTCAAATTAGACTCACAGACCTCTACAAGGAGTTTGGAGGGCATTGACCTTCCCTCCCTCAATTTCACAACGCTGCTTTGCTTTTTCTACTTTAAATATGGGGCTTAAACTTGAGAATCACTGCTTCCATGAACTTTCTTCCAGCGTTAACATCCCAGGATTCCCAAATGCAGTCTCCTTCCACGTGGCCATGCAGCTCCATTGTTCTAGGCTTTATGGAAGCCAGCCAGCTGAAAATGATCAGGAAGGGGTAAAGAGGGCATAGTAAAGCTAGTGGTTGGTCTAGTGTTCTTGTGTGGTTGGAGGAGCTTTGGTTCAGCTGTGAAGAGCCTGTCTTAGCTACAGCTATCCACTAGCTGTGTGACTATAGACAGGCTCATTTACCTCTCTGCCTTAGTTTCTTATCAGTAAAATAGACAGTGGTTCCTGTCCTGTCTTTCTTATAGGATTATTGGGCAAGTGAAATAAAGGATACTCAACGGGATGCTTCCTATAAATCATGATCAGTTCTATACACCTTGGGCAATATTAGCAGGGGAAGCTGTCTTCAACCTCTGATATTCCTGTTAGAGTGCCCTGTTTCACTAGATTCTTCAGGTGCTCTGGGTGACCAGAGCTTCAGGATGTGGCTGCAGAGGTATTCTTCTTGTGTTGAGCTTTGCTGCCCTGGGCCCTCCCCTTCTCTGCTTTGGTGGCCTCTGTTTCTAGGACAGAAGGAAAGCCCACGTATCACGTGTCCTCATGGTCTCTTCCATCAGTGCAGAGGAAAGAAAATGGGCCCAATGTTGCAAGGAGCAAGATGGTCCTGCTTTGACATCCATTTTTAAGGCCTATTGAGGAGCTAGTGTCAGGTTTTTAGACACTGGCAATCCTGTTTCCTGAGAGGATCACAGAGGCTTGCTGGGGGTGATCCAGGGTCTAGACAAAGAGCCAGAGCTGGTGGGTGTCCCTGGGATTGCAGGGGGCCATGGCTGGTTTTTTGTCCTGGGATGTCAGACAGGTACCAGATCCTGAGTTTCTGATGAGGTGATCCTAAAAGACAAAACAGCAAAGGGTCAACCAGGGGACAGACCTTTAATAGTGCTACTGGGGGACAATGAGGTAAGGGACAATTGAAAAAAGGCAAAGGAACCCAACAGGGCACAAAGAGGACATTTGCAATTTCTCTCCTGGGAGGCAGACACTGATGAGCTGCATTAGTGAGTCTCTGTGTCTGAGTCCAATTCCTCAGCCCCAGCTTTAGCTTGAGCAGCTGAAATAAAGGAAAGCAAGACCTGGGGCTAATAGGAAAATGCTTTCAGAGGGTTTAGGCAGGTAGCCTGGGTTCTTGCAGCCTGGTCCTTTAGGCCACACCCTCAAGCAGTGGGTCCCAATGGTGCCTGTTGGGCATGTTGTCTGCATGGCCACCACTAATCTCCACGCTACCAACCCTATGGCAGCTCTGCAACAGTAGAGCATAAACTTCAAGACCATAAGCTTCAAGGTTTAGATGAAGCCCAGTGACTAGAAAAGAAGAAAGCTGACCTTTAATGAAAAACAAGATGAACATGATATATTGCTTGGGCAAGATTTGGAAGGTATGTGGGAGCAGAAATTCCTACAGTGCAAACCTAGAATTTGTATAACAGAAGCTGATTAAAAACAAAAACAAAAACACCAAACCTAAGCCGGGTGCAGTGGCGCAAGCCTGTAATCCCAGTACTTAGGGAGGCTGAGACAGGAGAATCACGAGTTCAAAGCCAGCCTCAGCAAGGCAAGGTGCTAAGCAACTCAGTGAGACCCTGTCTCTACATAAAACACAAAATAGGGCTGGGGATGTGGCTCAGTGGTCGAGTGCCCCTGAGTTCAATCTCCAGTACCAAAAAAAGAAAAACACCAAACCTTACTGCACAGGAAGCTACACTAGAAACTTATCCTATTAGTCAGGGAGAAGCTTGGAGATGAGGATGTTTGGATGCTGCCTTCTCAGACAAAGTGGCAGCCTGGGGAGACCCTCCAAGGGACAGCTGAACGAACCCTGGCCACTCTCAGAAAACAACATGGAAGCCAAGTTCTTAAGAAATGCACCTTGTGGCTACTACAAGTTCAAATTCCCCCAGGCAATGTGGACAGAGAGCAACCTTGGAGCCAAAGTATTCTTTTTCAAAGCACTACTACTAATTGAAGACTTTTCCCAGGCCAGGAAGAAGGACCATCATGTGTGCATCAACAAGGAGGAGCTGGGCAACTATTTGAAACCAAAATACTTGACCCAGGTTAGGAGATTTCTTTTGGACCTCTGATAGAGGGAGCTGCCTGTGGACAATGCTCAGACAAGTCAGGTTAGTGCTTCAAGGATGTGTGGCTACACCACATTTGCAGGGAATATCAAACAGCAAACTAAATTCTGACAATTAAATGTCAAGAAAAGAAGGAAGGAAGGGAGGGAGGGAGGGAGGAAGGAAGGAAGGAAGGAAAAGAAAGAAAGGAGATTTCTGGGCAACTGACTCACCTGAGTCAGTTCCCATTCCTCATCCTTGGGCACGTGGCTGTTTTTGCCAGTGAACTGACAGCTCCGAAGGCCCAGTGTGCTAGCACTGGCATGTAGACACAGCTGCTTTGCGATGTTGTGGCGAAGGTCCTTCTGGGTTGTGTACTCAAAGTACTGGAAGTCAAGACAAGAGGAAGTTTTTTTCTTTTCTTTTCTTTTTTTTTTTTTTTTTGTTGGAAGAAGGCCAACTGAGATTTGTGGGAAAGTATGAAAATTCTTGAGCATTTCCCTTCACCTACACTCAACTTTTCTCTTCAGTCCCTCCCCTACCCTAACACTACCACTCTGATCCTGCCACCCAGCAATGACCCCCAAACAACCATGTACTGACATCTCACAATTGCCCAGCATCCTGGAAATTTTACCTCATGCTCCAAAATGCCCCAGCACTTCCCTGAGAAATAACTGATGACCTCCCTATTCATTGTCCCTCCACTACCCTAAATATACAGCTGCTGGTAAATAAGAGGTACTTAAAACAGAGCTGAAGCAAGGAGAGAAGTGGCTTCTCTGATTACAGCACTCCCTCTCATTCCTTATGGATGCCAGGGCACCCTCTGTCCCCAGACTTCAGAACTTGTCTGTCTGTGTCATGCACTACCCCTCAGACTGAGCTCCCTGAGACAGGGATGGCACCTCCTTTGCCTTTCAGGAGGGAAAGGGCTCCACCCCAGGCCTTGGGAAAGGGCTATTTAGGGTAGAACAAGGGAACCGTGAGAACAGGAGGTACCCCAGAGATTGTCTTCTTTTGGGCCTGACTGGTGTGGGTGGGCTGTTTACCTGATTGCCACCGAGGCCATGGCAGGCGTACATGATGAGGGGCTTCCCTCCATGGTTGTTCTCACCCACATCCAGGCACTGATCAATGCCCAGGTTCTTAATCTGTAGGGTGGCAAACAGAGAAGGGGACCAGGATAGCATGACTGGGAGTTTCCTATTTTGTGCTGTAGGGGCCCAACTGGAAAAAAACTTTCTCTTCTGCCCATCTTCCCTACTCATTAACCCAGATGCAGGAGTTATAGCAAAGTGAGGAAGAGGCAGGACTGGACACCCACTGTGGGGCAAGATGTGCAACCTCTTAGGGCATCAGGTTCTTTGGAAGAAGTTTCCTTATGAGCAGTGGTTCTCAAAGTGTGTAATGCTCAGACCATCAGCATCTCATTTTCAAATCCCACCCCAGTCCTTCAGAATCAGAAACTCTGGAGGTGGGGCCCAGCAATCTGTGTTTTAACACATCTCCCTAATGATTCTGATGTGCATTAACATTCGCAAACCACTGCTTATGGGGTTGTTTCCCTCTGACCAGGTTTTTATCTATATCTAGAAGTCCCAAAGTGGCCCTTCCATCCTCCTCCTGGATAAAGGAGGGTGGTGGGCAAATGTCAATTCTTGTTTGCCATCCATCAGTGGGGCAGGTGGTCTTGAACTTCTCAGGGGATAGCTGTGATGATAGGTAGGCAGGTTGGTTCTCAGACTTACAGCTCCATAGAAGGTGGGATTCAGGTCAGGAACAAACATTTCTGGGTAGACGTTGTGAAGGAACCAGGAAAAATTGTGGCAGTGTAGCTGTTCCCGCAGCTGTAGTCGTTCCGAAATGTCACCAAAAGATTTCTGCCAACCAAGCCAGTCCCCTAAGGGTCAGTTCCACAGTCTTGACCTTCCCATTTGGGTTTAAGCAGCCTAGATAGTGTGTTTCTCCTAAGGCCACTTTCTCTCCTGTGCATTCACATTCAGGATCCACTGGGCTAGTTGCTCAGCCTCATATGCAATCTCAGACTCTCTACCTCGGTTTGGGGGCCCACCCCCCAAAAAATATACCCACCACTTCCTCATTTCCTGTGACTGCCCAGTAAGTCCTCCTGGTTCCCAGTCCAAGCTTCTCAGAGTCATTTTTCTTGTAAGAGGTTCCTTCCCTCCAATCTCTTCTCTCTCTCCTCCCCTCTAAGAAATGCTGTGATTCTCCAAGTAGGGACAACAAAGGGTCTCTCTCTTCTCTAACTTTCAAGATTTGTGGCCTCCCCTGGGCTCTATCTCACAGGGCTCTTCGGGCTGAAGAGAGGCACCAGATGGTAGAGATGGGGTCCCTGCCATTAAGCCCCTGACCAAAGTCTAGGATTCTATGCTTTACTTCATCCTAACACCTCCCAGCACCACTTCCTCTCACCTCTTGGGCCATCTTGGCTGCCTGCAGATTTCTCCTGTAGAAAATCTTCTTGTAGTTATCCAGCCAGACCTCAGCCAGGCGTACTTGGTTGCGAGCAATGACACTGGTGCCCTTGGGGAAAGTGTGGGGACTCTTGGTACGGAATACATGGCCTACCACAGAGCAGGGGATGATCTCCAGCTGGCCCCCACACTGCCACACCTGGCACAAGAGGAGACAGGATGGTGTCTTAGGAGATGGGGTGGGGGGGCAATCTCCCTTCAGGCAGCTATATTCAGTTTCCAGGGCACTAGACTCCAGGTCCAAGGACTCAAGTAAGTGCTTCCCTCTCTTCCTGGAAAAAGGGACATAGACCAAGTTTCTTCCTAGGCTGTGACTATACAGTTCCAAGCTCTGTGATGTTGGTTTGTTCTGATTTAAGCAAATGGAGGTTTGCAGAGTCCTGAGATTACCACAGCCAACTTTAGAGAAGAGACAGTTGGTTCACTTTGTGCTGCCTACCTACCCTGAGCTCTGATCACTTCACTTTTGACCTGAAGATGTGATTTTATCAGCTCACCTAGGTATTACTGAAAACTAAAAATCCCCCAAGCCAGAGAATTAGTGCAGTAGTGAACAGCAAGGACTGTCAACTGCCAGGTGGCCTGGGGTATTCACCTGGTTCCTTAGCATACCAGTTTCCCGGGAGAGAGACTGTACAGGGGTCAGAGGCTCACTGAGTAGCCTAGAATCAGAATGCTGGGAGTTATGGTAACTGGCCAGTGACCTTTTTCTATGTCAGTGGGCTGGCTGAAAACATCCCTTCCACTGGTCTCTTCTTTTGAGTTTCATATGTGGAGGTATGTTGTTGTTCTCTTTAGTATGACAGCTAAAGAAGTACACAGTCATAGTGATATTATAGCAGATGTCAATTATGTATTCACTATGTACCACTGTGAGAGGTGACTTCATAAATGAGCTCATCTAAGAGTGATTGGGGCAACAGAGTCCCAGGTACCACTGGCTATTCTGCCCAAGAACCAGGGAGGGGTAGGACAGGGCCAAGTTCATTGTACATGCCTGCCCGAGGCAGTATGTTTTGGTGTCAGGTGCCAAGAGGGAAAGATGCCTGGGGGTGGGGGAATGATTGCTAATATCTCAGCTCCACATTATTTATAGAAAATATACAGCTGTGTGAATATGAAATCAATGTCCTTAACTCAAAAAAGAAAAAAGAAAAAAAAAGAGGTCATCTACTTATTACTTTTTACTGGCATGGGGATTTGCATAAGTTTCATAAAGAGAAAATCCTTTCTTCCTAACCCAATCTTGATTTGCCTAATCCTTAAAAATTCCAAATTGGGGTCTCTGTCTTCTCCCACAGTTATGAAGAGCTTGTTGAACATAGATAGGGAAATCCTAAGGGGATGTGTCCTTTGATCTAGAAAGGTGAGCCTAATTTTTCTAAAAACAACAACAACAAAAAACAGGGTGGTGACTGGTTACTGACCTGTTTCTACCTTCATCCTAAACCTTTTGTCCCACAGACTTTACCAGATAATCCCCAGTTTCCCCATGTCCAGTCCTTATTGCCCCTATTATCCCTTCCCTCTGAGAAGTTCTACTTAGTCATTTGTTTCAAGTAGTCCCACTATTGCCACAGCCCTACCGCCATGGACAGGGAGCGGAGCTGAGGAAGGGCAGGCCATGAGGGAAAACAGCCACCCTTTCAAGTTTGGTTCCACATGTGACATCCCTGCCTGGACAGCTCCTTGAGCTGACCCCTGGGATGTTGTGGTTCCCCCCGAAGCCCTCTTCACTCTCACCCGGAAGGACATTTCCACGTTCTCCCCTCCCCAGATCTCCATCTGATTATCATAGGTACCGATGTGCTCAAAGTAGGACTTGGAGATGGAGAAGAGGCCACCAGCAAACGTCGGGGACCTGGGGAGACAGAGGGGAATGCTTGTGCATCGTCTGCAGGGGGAGGAGCAGAAGGCTGTTTGTGGGCTTGATTCCTAGGCCTCCTAGCCCATCTCCCCTTCCTTTCCTTCTTCCTGGTACATGCAGCCTCTCTTCTGCCAAGTCACCTGTTCACTGTACTTTTACCTGGTCCTTTTCCCCTTCTAATTCTGATTAAGGACATATGTAATTATCATTACTGTCCTCTGAAAGGCACCCATTCATTTATTCAACCAAGGATGTATGGGCCTTCAGGGTATGTGCTGTGTATGACGGGCATCCAGAGCTGACAAAGTCAATCCCATCCCCTGAGAACACAGTAGAAGAGTGGGAAGCTTCATTGCTCACTTTTTGCAGCAATGTGACTAGAATGGAGTAAATACTCAATTTTCAGAAGTTGCGTGAAATTGTTTTTGCAAATAGGCAGGAGTCAAACTGTGAATGAATGAGTGCATATTATCAGCTGGGCTGACACTGTTGTGTGTTGGGGCCCTTGGCCCTTCAGGGTCTATAAAGCCACAGTATTAGCAGGGGTCTAGCCCTGGTGTTCTACGCTGCCTGAGAAACTCAAGTCTTGGGGAAAAGATGCCCGTTGCCTTGAATGGGGGAAACTGATAAGAGGTGCCTCTGGAAACAGGGTGGGAAGAAAATGAGATCAGGCACCATGTTTGGACTATAAGGAGCAATTAAGAGGTCATAAAAAGATTCTGGCTTTCACACAAAGGCAAGGAGGCACAGACCCAAGTTATATAACGACAAAAACATCTCATTCCTAGAATTAAATACCAGGTTGCTCATCAGAGGCACTAAGCTAATGGTAGGGCACCCAGGTGGACAAAGGGAAGTAGAAGCAAAAGGGAAGGCAGGAGCACTTAGTCCTTAGCTGTTGGCTTCTTGCCTGGGCCAGGCTGGTTTGAATAGCTCTTTGCTGCCCTTAATGGGTAGCTTCATATGGTACGACCAAGCAGAGAGAAACAGAAACCTTCTGTGTAATCCCAGAACCTATCAAAGGGGCTTCATCACAGTGGGGTCCAATCAAGGCTCAATGGATAGATCTACTGAGGTGGCTTCACAGGAGCCTGACCTTGGTGTTACCCTATAGCTTCCCCGAAACTGGCTTTTACAGCCACTTTCCAGGAGAAATTTCAGTTGGGAAACGCTTATGCTCAGCTTGGCTTCTGATCATTGGTTTGTCCTCTCCCAGGGGTTCTATGCCAGCATAAGGAGCACCCAGAGAGGCTCAGAGAGTCCTGGAATTCCAGATGGTTTTGAAGCTAACTGGCTTTTGAGAGTTTCCCTCAGTGGGGCCTGTCTCATCTCTGAAAGATCTCCCACACTAAGTCACTGGCAAATCAGCTACGAGGATAAACCCTACACGAGGAATATCACAATAGATCCACAACCAACAGGCAACCTCTAGTAAATGCCCTCTATTTCTTAGCCCTGGTATTCCCCTGGGTCGTCTGCCTCTCCCCTTAGTTCCCCACCAGCTTTGAGAGGGGAGGTTGGAAGGGTACTTCCAGAAGTCCTGCTGGTGGGGCCACTCTGTGAAATGCCTTGGGTATACCATGATGGCTACCAGAGCATTGAACCAAGGAGCAAATTTATTTCTCAAACACTGGAGCTTTGTTCTCCAGTTGTTCTCCAGTCCTTGGATGCTGGAGCTGGGGATGAGTGGCTGTCAGGCACCTTGTTCCTGACTGTGTTGCTATGTGCCTGGCCCCAGTCTGGGGGTAGGATTTGTTGCTGCACATGCCAAACAAAAGACATCTATGAAAAAAGTGGAGGGTCACTAGGGAATTCCAATTCTTTTTCTCTCTCCTGCCTTCTCTTTTCCTTCTCTGTTTCTAATGCACACAGAACAGCTGGCAGTTCAGGATCCCTGGGCACCTGAGCTCTCTCAACTGAGACTCTGGTCAGCATTTTTCAGGATTCTGGGCATGTGCAACGGGAGGGATGCCAAGCCTCTCCTCCTTTCAAATCTTCTCTCTACACTGGGTACAGTAGCACACACCCATAATCCCAGCAACTCAGGAGGCTGAGGCAGAAGGATTGTGAGTTCAAAGCCAGGCTCAGAAACTTAGCAAGGCCCTAAGCAACTCAGCGAGACTCTATCTCTAAATAAAATATAAAAAGGGGGCTGGGGATGTGGCTCAGTTGTTGAGTGCCCCTGGGTTCAATCTCCAGTACCAAAAAAAAAGAACAAGCAATACTGCATGTGGTTGGTAAAGCCTGTGATCTTTACTATCCAGTCCTTTACTGAAAAAGTTCAGGAGAGCAGGGTACAGTGGCCCATGCCTGTAATCCCAGCAACTTGGGAGGCCGAGGCAGAAGAATGGCAAGTTTGAGACCAGCCTTGGCAACTTAGTGAGATCCTATTTCAAAATTTAAAAAAAAAAAATCTTTGAGGGCTGGGGATTTAGTTCAGATGTAGAATATACCTGGGTTCAATCCCTACCTAGTACTGAAAAAAAAAATTTCAGGGCAACTACAAACTGAAACACACTTTAAACTGCAGAAAGCTTATTTTTTGGGGGGAAGGGGATACCAGGGATTGAACTCAGGGGTACTTGATCACTGAGCCACATCCCCAGCCCTATTTTGTGTTTTATGTAGAGACAGAGTCTTACTGAGTTGCTTAGCGCCTTGCCGTTGCTGAAGCTGGCTTTGAACTCATGATTCTCCTGTCTCAGCCTCCCAAAGTGCTGGGATTACAGGTGTGTGCCACCATGCCCAACTCAGAAAGCTTATTTTCTTTAAATATGTTCTTAGTCTTTTAGAGACCATGACCTCCACCCTCATCTCTCACCTGTTCACCAGCACCATTTATGACCTAAGTGTAGAAAGAAATCAATGAGATAAAGTGTGTAAAACCCTTAGTCCAGTGCCTTGCACACAGTCAGTGTGAATAAGAGCAAGCTGTTATGGTGTGCAGCAGTGCAGTGCCATGGTTGAGGCTGTGGGGTAGACAGGGATGGAAGATCTTTGCTACCATTTGCCACCTGCCTGATCTAAGGTCAATTGTTTATCACTAGGAGCCTCAGTATAAAAGAGGCTATCATATTACTTACCTCATACAGAGTAAGGATTAAATAAAATGTCAAGCACTTGATAGAGCACCAAATAAATACTAACATGAGATGGCACAGGTCCCTCTAGCTGAGTGGGACTGGGGGCTCATCAGGCCATGATCCTTACTTGATGGGGTAGGTCTCATCTTTGCGCCTCTGCTTCTCATGGTCGGGCACAGTCTCCCAGCCAAAGGTCAGGCTCCAGTCAAAGTTGCCACGGCTGTGGACTCTGCCCCTCTGGACAGGCTTGAAGAACGCGAAAGTATTGAGGTCGATGGTAACAATGTCTGGACTCACCACTACTGTCTTGTCCTCAGCAATTCGAGCCAACAGAGGCTCCAGCCAGCCATGAAAGCACTCACCTGCAGAGCCAGACCGGGAGGCAGCAGTCAAGGTCCTCCCACAGCTGAACCCAAGCCCCACCCCAGGCTCGTGTTACTGAGACTGGCCCTTTTGACATTTTCAATGAACTTCTGCATATATTACTACATATATTACTTCATTGGGCCCTCAGAATAATAATTTTGTTAGATGAAGAAGGTTGGTATCCTCATTCCCATTTTACAAATGAAGAAATGGAGGCTGTTAATGGTACGGTTAGAATGGGAAGCAGGGTTTCTGACTCCAAATCTAGAGCTTTCTCCAATATATTATCACATTTCTTCAGGAATAACCGCCCTCCCCGCATTGATTGGAAGGTGTTTTGATTTTGGTCAAGAAGGAGGCTCCACGTGTCCCCACAGGAAGGCCCCTCACCTTCCCAGTGTGAGGTCTCATTGAGGCAGAGTTCAGAACAAAGTATGGGCAAGGGAAAGAGAAGGAAGAGCATTGAGGGCTCCAGAGTACACTCGCAACAAGTTTGGGGGTCACCAATTATTTTAGGGCTATCTGTGCCTCCTGATTAAACCTCCCAGGGATTGGGGTGGGAAGGGGCAGAAGTGGAACAGGCTCTCAAACTTCCTTCACTCCTGAAAAAGTTGAACAGGGTGTCTCAGTACTTCATTCCACCAGGAAGGAGGGACAGGTAATAACAGGCCTTCTGGGTGCTGGGTGGGCATCTCCTACTCACAGTGGGCATCCAGGAACGTGAGCACCTCTGCCTGCGCCACGCTGGCCCCCAACAGCCGGGCAGTGATCAGCCCCTTCCGCTCCTCCTGCCGCACCACTCTTACGATCTGTAGCTGCTGCACATACTGCTCCAGCTTCTCCTTCAAGTACTCTGGAAGCCACAAGGCCACTGTTGCCAGTTCACTGCTTTATTGCAAACTTAATCCCCTGTGGGCACCAAGCCTGGGTGCTCTGCCAGCACACCTGAATGCCAACCACCCCCAACACCCACTGCACTGAGCCATGCCACAGAAAGGCCAAGGTGAGGAAGGGGGAGAAGGGAGGACAGTGGAAGGAAGGAGGAAGTCCCATCTGTGGCCACACATTTCCTTGGGGCTTTGTGGTGCCTGTTTTCAGAGGTGCCTCTCCATCATCTATACAGCACCTCAAAGTTGTGGTTTTTGGTCCCAAATTGAGTACAAACTGACAAAGGCTTTCAGGTGTCTCTCACAGTGTCTCTACTGTCCTTGCCACTTCCTTCAGAGCTGTGATTCAGCCTCCTTTCCTTTTACACCTGGTGAGTGTTCCCTCATTTCTCAGTGTCTATGATTCCCTGTCTCCCAGGATCTTTGGAATAAGTTTGACTGGCAGAGCAAACACGGATGTTGATGGCTTACCAGTCGGATCAACTGCTGGATCAGCAGCAAGAAGTTTTACTCTAATTATCATCATCATCATCATCATCATCATCATCATCATCATCATCATCTTCCCCCTCCTCTTCCTCCCCTCTCCTCCTCTTCCTCCTCCTCTTCTTCTTCCTTCTCCTCCTCCTCTTCCTCCTTTTTCCTTTGGGGCTGAGGATCAAACCCAGGGCCCTGCTCATACTAGGTAAGCATTCTATTACTGAGCTACACCCTTAGCCCTTTTTATTTGAGATAGGGTCTTGCTAAATTGCCCAGGCTGGCCTAGAATTTGTAATCTTCCTGCCTCAGCCTCCTAAGTATCTGGGATTATAGGCATGTGACACCATGCCTGGATTGCATATGGAATTCTTCGAGGAAATTAATCAAACCAAGCAGTTTTAAATTATATTTAAAAACAGGTTAAGGGTATGGCTCAATGAAAGGGTGTTTGCCTAGCATGTCCAGGGCCCTGGGTTTGATGCACAGTACTTCCCTTATCTCTCTGTCTATCTGTCTCTCTGTCCACACACACTCATGCAACACACACACGTACTTTTTTTTGTTGTTGGTACTGAGGATTGAACTCAGGAGTACTCGACCACTGATCCCCATCCTTAGTCCCATTTTTGGTGTTTTATTCAGAGACAGGGTCTCACTGAGTTGCTTAGCAGCTCGCCATTGCTGGGGCTGGCTTTGAACTCGCAATTCTCCTGTCTCAGCCTCCCAAAGTGCTGGGATTACAGGTGTGTGCCATCGCACCTGGCCATGCACATTTTTTAAAACAGCTATACACCAAGTGGGCCAGTCATAGTGTTAGGGACTAGTGCACAGTGATCACAGCTGCATGCTATTTGACCTAAAGAACACACTGCCCCATGATCTGTCAGTGATCTGCCAGAGGTAGTGCAGGCTGGGCCATTCTTGCAAAAGGACCAAACATTTGAATTGGAGGGCAGCATGGAAAGCTTTCTAAAAAGAAAGGCATATTTGCTGAGATCTCCAGCTCCTTCTCAGGGGGAGTATTCTGCTCCCTTCCTGCCCACTTCCTTTTGACCATGCTTTCTTTCTACCCCATACACACACCAAACCTCAGGGCCTTTATACTGGCTGTTCTCCTTGTGGGCAGTATTCAGAGTGACCTTTTCTGGCTACTCTAAGTGCCCCCTAATGATCCTGGTATTCTACCTGAAACCCTCAGCACATTAAAAATAGCTCTAGTCTGGGCTGGGATTGTGGCTCAGTGGTAGAGCGTTTGCCTTGCATGCGTGAGGCCCTGGGTTCGATCCTCAGCACCACATACAGAGCAATAAAATAAAGACATTGTGTCCATCTACAAAAACTTTAGTAAAAAAAAAATAGCTCTAGTCTAAAGGAATTAATAATTAACTGCTATTTTGGTTTACCTGTGCCACTGTTCTAGTCTCAGTTGTGTAGAATGGAGATTCTTGTAGTGTTAGAGGTGGCGGACAGCTGTAACAAATGTGTGTCCTTTCCTTTTGGATCCTGGGATCAGCCCAGTACACAGGCCCTGCTCTGAATTTTATAAACCCTGTGAAGTCAATTTAACAGATTGCCACTGATCTTGCACACAAACACACATGCACACTATACCTGAACACTTGAGTACCTACTATGTGCCAGTCACTGAACTGGGTATTTTCATGTTGACTTCCCTCTTTAGTCTTTTCAATAACAACTCTATGGAACAGGGAGTATTGACCCTGAT
>PVHX01002776.1:0-143651 GCA_004024805.1 Geosciurus inauris | reverse complement strand
CAAAAGTTTGAGGTTTAAACTAAATTGCCCAGGCTGGCCTATGAACTTGCAATCCTCCTGCTTCAGCCTCCCAAGTGGCTGGGATCATAGGCATGCACCACTGTGCCTGGCTATAATTTGGAACTTCAACTCTTCTCTTCAATTCTGGATAGACAGGTGTTCCTGACGTGGTGCTGCCTTGTGAATGGAATCCTTTAGGCAATCCCTCAAAAGGGGGCCTGTATCTTACTCCAGGAATGAGAACTCTTCCCTCTGGTGTCAGGATCTTATGAGTCAAAATTAGCTCCCATGGCAGCTTCAGTTCAGTGATCTCTTAGTAAACATCTGATAATGCACTTCAGGTGCCAGATATTGTCCTGTGCAGATAGGAGCCTGCCAGGTTCTGCCATCAGGGATCTTGTAGCCTCAGGACCCAGCCAAAGCCCCAGGGGCTGGCTCTGACGGGAAAGAGGGAGGAACCTCAAGCAGGAGCCTCACCTTCTCAGCATGGCTTGCATTCCCCCTGAGAATTGGTTTAACTGTACTCACAGAAAGCTCAAGGTAGTGGAGGTAACCCAGAGACAAAACATCACAGGAAGTGGGTTTTGTGGTAACTGAGAAGCACTGAGCTGTGATCCTCAGGGGGGTCTGAGCTCTGCAAAATTCTCCCATGATTTCCTTCCAGTCTCATGTGGCTAGGCTAAACCTAGGGATTCTGGGCCCAAGAGGCTCCCAATCCCAGACCTCTGTCCCTTCTAGGGGAATGAGACAGTTCCCCTAGGACATGTGCCCCTGATAATTCTCCACCAGTCCCATTCTACTCACGTACAGAGGATACCAGAACTAAGCACGGAGAGAGGCAAGCCCGTCTATGCTGTCTCGTGTTTCTCAGATGACAGTCTTTTAATTTAGGTTCAACACTATCACTCCAACCTCACTCACTCCTCAAGGCTCGAAGCCACAAGACTGCAGTTACCCCCAACACTCATGCCTCACTCAGCCTCATGGTTTGAAATAAATACTATCGATATGTGGATGACTCCCAGGTCTTCCTTCCTGGTCTTGTCCTCCTCTTCACTTGGACATCTAATAGAACTGCAAGCCTAATGTGTGCCCCCAACACAATTCCAGATCCTACCCCACCTGCCTACCCAGTTTCCCCTCTGTCAGCACAAAGAACCAGCATTTTTCCAGCTGCTCCAACTTGGACTCATGCTGGTTTCTCCCCTTTTCTCACTCTCCACGACCATCAGCAGGTTCTGCCATTTCTCTCTCCACCCCCGCTCTCACCTCAGCACTAATGTCTTAACGGTCTATGGGCCTCACTTCTACACTGCTCTTTCCAAGTTTGACATTCAATTCTTGACACGGAAGTCACAGTGACCAACAGAGCTGTTTTAAAACTATAAATCAGACCATTTCACTAATAATGGTTTAAAGGTACACTTAAAAACAAATCTAAACTCTATGGTGGTTGCTTTTTAACACTGTAGAATATCATATGATCCAGCAATTCCATTTCTGGGCATATGCCCCAAAGAATTCGAACTGATATTTGTATATCCGTGTTCTTAGCAGCACTATTCACAACAGTTGAAAGGCAAAGGCAGCCAGGCACAGTGGCATAGGATCGCAAGTTCAAAGCCAGCCTTAGCAATTTAGTGAGGCCCTAAGCAACTTAGTGGATGCTGTCTCAAAATAAAAGATAAAAAGGGTTGGGGATGTGGCTCAGCAGTATAGTGACTCTGGGTTTAATCCCCAACACCAGAAAAAAAGAAAAAGGGGGGGGCTGGGATTGTGGCACAGTGGTAGTGTGCTTGCCTAGCACGTGTAAGGCACTGGGTTCGAGCCTCAGCACCACATAAAAACAAAGATATCCTGTCCACCTACAACTAAAAAAATAAATAAATGTCTAAAAAAAAAAGGGGGGGGGTAGAAGCAACCCAAGTGCCATCAACAGATCAGTGGATAAGCAAAATGTGGTATATATGTAGGGTAAAATATTATTCTGATGGATGTTTTCGTATAGATGAGTCTTGGACATATTACTATGTGAAAGAAGACAGTCACAAAAGAACTGATGCTGTATGATTCCACCTACATGAGGTACCTAGAGTAATCAGAGTCACAGAGGCAGAAGGTAGAATGGTGGTTGCCAAGGTTGGGGGCAGGGAGGATGGGAAGTTGTGCTTTAATGGGTACAGGGTCTCAATGTGGGAAGATGAAACCATTCTGGAGATAGACAGCGATGGTGATTTTACAACAATGTGAGTGCATTTACTATTAATGAACTCTGTAATTAAAAATGGTGAAGATGGTGAATTTTGTTATATATGTTTTACCCCCTACACACACAAAACCACATCCTGCTCACAGCTTATAAAGGTCCTGTGATTCAGTCCCACTCATCTCTTTTTAATTTAACTGCAGTGCTGAGGATTGAACCCAGGGCCTCATGCACACAGGCGAGTGTTCTACCACTGAGCTACACAGGCCCTCTAGACTCTGCTCGCTCTCTTTACCAGTGTTCTTTCTGCTTCCTTGCAAACTTTCTCTCAGCGTCTTTTGCCTTCTTTCTGTCCCATAAATATGCCAAGCCTTAGGGCCTTTGCACTGGCTGTTCCCTTTGTAGACATTATTGCTGGGATGACAATGAGGATGGAGATAGAATCTCTTTATGGGGAGAAACAGAAGAAAATATTGAAATGTAAATAGGGTTAAAATGGAGACATCCTGCAAGTAAGAAAGCAACTTCCTGTTAAAGCAGACACTGGAAGTTGTAAGTCAACTACAGTCACAGCCTTTGAACAATTTCTGATTATATTACTGACAACTCTTAGGAGTTCGGGAAGCCTTAAAACTGCTACTCACTTCAGTTCTGACAAGCAAGGGGATATAGAAGTGGGAAAAATCCTGGGCTGTTCCAAAATACTTTCCATGGGTTTCCCATAGTGCATTCCTGTCTCAATGCTGCCGCTTTTCTCCTATCCTGTCCCTGTCCCTGTCTCTTAAGCCTCCCTTCCCCTACCTCCTCACTCCTATCCTCTCACTAGGGGTTGTGTTCATCTCTCCATTCTTTCTGGGTCCTAGGTATGTATCTGATTTCCCCATTCAACCAGAAAAGCCCCACAGGAGGGAGGCCTAGGTTGTCTCTTCCTCAGCCTCCCCCTGGCAGGATAGGGCTTTGGACATGGAGTACACTGTTTGGGGTACGGCAGACTGATGGGCTTGGGGGCCAGTTTTCAGAAGCTGGTAGTGTTTGCCAAACCACAAGTGAAACCTGGACACTGACCCAGTCACTCAGGAGTGGAATCTATGCCCTGATTCTGACTGGGAGGTAAGAAAGACAAAAGTTCCCCAGCCTGGTACTGGGTCTCCACCCACCTCAGTATCAAATATCCAAATAATCATGGTCATAGGGTTCCTGCTGGGCACCTAGATAGGAGGACAGAGAACAGGGCCACTGCATTTTAGCAGAGGCACAGCCCTTGCTTATGTTCTAACGAGAGCCATTTAATCTGATTGAATAGTCAAATGCATAGAAAATTTTATCGCACTGTGGACTGCAGATCTCTGACCAAAGATCTGAGGTTTTTTTGTTTTGCTTTTGCCTTTCCCCACTAAACTGAACAGTGCTTGAAGTATCTCTAGGTCTGAAAGCCCTCAAGGTTGGGTTGATTATTTTATTTTACTTATTTACTTCTTATTTATTTTGTGATACTGGGGATTGAACACAGGGCCTCTCACATGCTGGGAAAGCCTTCTACCACTGAGCTACACCACTAGCCCTTTTTATTTTTTGCAGCACTGGGTATTGAACTGAGGGGTGCTCTACTACTGAGCTACATCCCCTGCCCTTTTTTTTTTTTGGTACTGGGGATTGAACTCAGGGGTACTCTACCAATGAGCCATATCCCCAGCCCTATTTTGTGTTTTATTTAGAGACAGGGTCTCACCGAGTTGCTTAGCACCTTGCTGTTGCTGAGGCTGGCTTTGAACTAGTGATTCTCCTGTCTCAGCCTCCCAAAGTGCTGGGATTACAGGTGTGCGCCACTGCGCCCAGCTCCCTGCCCTCTTTCTTTCTCATTTTGAGACAGGCTTTTCCTAACTTGCTCAGGTTCTCCTTGAACTTGTGATCCTCCAGCCTCAGCCTCTCAAGTAGCCATGATTATAGGTATGCACCACCATGCCTAGCTAGGGTTGTTTATTTGGCAGTGCGCAAATTCTCTGGAATTATAGTGAATGTGGGGGCTACACGTTGAGGGTGATGGTGCTGTATTCTCAGAGGAGGAAGAGAGTTTTCAATGGATTCTCGAAGCAAGCTGACAGAAAAATAAGAACTGGGTTAAATTTTTCAAGAAGATGATTTAGGGATGCTAGAATTGTTCTTAAGAGAAAGTCCAGGGCAACAAGGTAGAAACAACCAGACAGAAATGCGAACATGTGTCTAATGGCTGCTAGGAGCAGAAGCTCTGGAGGGGCACCTGGGCTGCTGCAAATTCTGTCCTATGAGGCACAGGCTGCTCTGCCCTTTAGATGCTGCCTATGTCAGTCTGGCACTCTGTCACTCGTCCAGCTTGGTCACAGGAGTTGCCTAACTGTGCACTTATAACTTAGGAACTCACAAAGTTCTGTGTGAGGAGGAAAGCAGTTGAGAACTCCCACCACTATGGTTCAGGGGTAGAAGCTTCCAAGAGATGGGTAGCATAGGGCAGGGTCACAAAAGATCCCGGTTTGAAAGGAAGCTGATACATTTGCTCCCATTCCATATGTCCATTTCACTTGCTAATAAGAGCCCCTTGAGGCCACTCCCTAGACTCTCCCATCTTTGCCAAACTCGTTGGCCTTCCCTTTCCAAAAGCCTAATCTATCCATGCCTTGTCCACCAGATACTCTGACCACATTCCTGATACTTGCCTTTGCTTTGTAAATGATGCCAAGTGTCTGTTGCAAGGGTAAATGTGAACTCCTGAAGAAATGGGTTTGACAGTGCTCATGCTCAGGCCCTCCTTCCACAGCCCTAGTCCTCTTTCAGCATCACTCATAACCCAGAGGGCAGGAGGAGGGTGGGGAAGTAAGAAGGGACAACAGCTCTACTAGAGTGGCCAGGACGTATGCAGGAGGCGTGCAGTCAGTTCCTGTCTTCCATAGGGGAGTTGGGGCATGGAGGCTTGTCTGGGAGAGCCTCAGCCACCACATGCCACCTGGGAGAAGCAGCCAGCACCTGGAGACTCCCCATCTGTCTCTGCACTAGTCCTGCAGCCCCTTTACTAGTTCTGGGCCCATCTCCTACTTTCAAGTGGTTCTAAGAACTCACTCTTTGGACTCTGGGTCATCTGCCTTGTCTGCTTGCCAATTACCCTCCTCCAAAGCTGCCATCCTTCTGAAACAAGGTCACTGTCTAGCCAAATACCTTCAATGACCCCTCATTTCTCCCTAAATAAATATGTTTAGCCTGGCATGAATGCTAATTCAACATCTTTTTGGTCTCATTTCCTACCATAAAGCTAAGCTTCAGCCACACCAGATCTCCCAACAGACAGATCCATTTCTCTAGGATTCTGCTTACTTTGTTCTCTCTCCTGGGAGGCCCTTCATCCATTCTTCTCTCCCTAGACACTCATTCTTTAAGATCCAGCTCCAATCTGGCCTCCACTGTGGACCAGGCCCAGTCTTGCCAGACAGAAATAACACTTTATGTCTCCACACTCCCATGGCACATTGTTCCCATACAATCAATAAAATGAAACCAATGCTTATGGAGCTACCACTCCATGTCAATCACTCTGTGTAACATGAATCATCTCATTTATCACCTACCTCAGATTCCTCACCTGCCATATGAAGGAGTCAATTGTCCTCATTTTTAGAAAAGGAAACTGGAGGTCAGAGAGGTTAAATGCTTGCCCAAGCTCAGAGTTGGCATTTGAATTCCTGGTGTTGGACTCTCAAGTCCACGCCCTTTTATGTGTGTTCATCTGGCCATACCCCTGGCTGACCTATGAGGGCTATTAGTTGGCCTTTTCAGGATAGGGTCTATCTTGTTTGTCATGGCAACACCTGTTCCTGGGTCAGTGCCAGGTGCAAATACTCAGTAAACATTTGTGGAGTTGACTAAAGGGTGGAAGTTCGGTGAGCAACCTCACTTACCTATTAACAACTATAGCAAAAAGAGCTTCTGAGGTGGAGACTTCAGAAGAGTGGTCTAACAGGCAAGAAACAGGGAAACGCTTGTGTCCACCCTCTGTCCTGCCCTTGCCCAGCATTTCTGAGTTGAAGTTGAGCCTGGAAGTTCTCAGGAAGTCTTGAAAAGCCAAAGTGAAGCTCTTGGAGTTCTTAAGTACAGTGGAAATAAAGTTCAGGCTCTACGAATATGGTCTACCCACCCCTTGGCCCCCACCTGTCTTTTGCTCCTGGGGTTTATGATGAGTGCAATGCCAGGCAACAGGCCTGATCCCTTCAGAGAAACTGTCCTCCTTTTCAGAGTATCCTCGGAACCCCGGCCCCTCCTCAGGGCCCCTCGGGAGCCTCACCCTCGGTGCTGGCATCATCCACCAGTATGATCTCCGTCAGTAAGATGGCAGGGCTGGTGTGTAAGACACTGTACACTGTTCTCAGCAGCGTGGACCAGGCCTCATTGTGAAACACAATGATGACACTGGTGCTGGGCAGTGGGGGACAGCGCGGGAACTTCTGGTCAACACACCTGGAAGGATGGGAGAATGGAAACAGCCGTCCAGGTCCCTGGAAGTTCCAGGAGTAGGAAGGGCAAGGTCTAAAGCTCCTCTAAACCATCCTCTGTTCCTCTGAACTGCCAGCTGACATCCCCTGCTGTGGATGGGAATAGCTGCTCCATCTTTGACTTCCTATCACCTGCTCTAAGCCTCTTCACAGGTCCTGGCCAACACACCCCAACCTCCCCTCACCTCCAGAGCTGCTGGCTCAGTGCCCCAAATGTGATGCTCAGGCTTCCCCACCTCTTTCCTTCATCTGTCCTCTGCTATCAGGCTAGAACTTCCCAGTACTCTTTTTCTGTAATATGTGTACTGCATAAAGTGAAATCCAGTCAAGAGGTAAGTGATAAAGGGCAACTTTGAAATTTAAGAACAGTGACTACAATTTTCCTACTCAATGTGAGGCAAAAAGGCTCTTCTCTTTTTAAGTTACAGTTCCTCTCTAATCCATTTCCTTATTAACACTCTATAATATGACTCTACTATCACTGTCAATTTCCTGCAACCTTTTCTCTATCCTCATCCACTACAACCACCATTCTGTGGCACCTGGCCATGCTGCTACCTAGACACTCCATCTTTGGGTGGGAATCTGGAGCTCAAGTAATCCTGTGGTTTAATACCACTTCTAGGTCCCCTCTGTTGGTCAGAGAGATTGCTCATGGACCCTCCTCCAGAGATTCCCCAACTTCCTCCACTGACTGCCCCACGAAATGCCCTCCTTTGCCAAGGAGCTCCCATCCCAGTACACCAAGGGACCCTTGTTCTGGGGTTATGATACTTGTGGTCCAAGTCTGAGGAATTCCAGGCTTACAGCTCTAAAAGAGCCTGAATTTGGGGATCAAGAGCTGCTATGTGAGAAAAGGCCAGAAAGAGTCTAAGTTCTTTGTTATTGTTGTCACTGGGGATTGAACCCAGGTGCACTCTACCACTGAACTACACCCCTAGACCTTTATATTTTTTAATTTTTGAGGTCTTGCTAAGTTGCTGAGGCTTGCCTTAAACTTGGGATCCTCCTGCCTCAGCCTCCCAAGTCATTGGGATTACAGATGTAGGCCACAGCACCCATCAAGTGTATAACTACTAAACTGAAAAAGACAAAGGCTGAGTGGGGACTCAGAATCTTTAACTTGAAGCTACTAAATTAGAGCAAGGTGGGGGCAGCTCAAAGATGGACGTATTGATTTCATCACCAAGACTGAGAATATAAACAACTTCAAATAAAGCCTGGAGTGACTTCATGGTCTTGTGGCCCTCACTGGAGGAAACCAGGTGGTGTGGGGACATTCCTGACCTCCAGGGCTGTAGTTAGGAAATATTAGCTCTCCCAACAGCTTGGCGTCAGAATCCCACAGTCTCTGGGACAGGCCTCAGCAGAAAGCACAGCCTTGTACCAGCCCTTCCCAGGTACCTCTGGGCCTGATCCTGGTCCCAAGCCCTGAGTTCTTTCTTCTGTATCCTGTCACCTTCATAACTGTGTTTCACTTTCTTAGGTCTCTACAGGTCTCTGACCTGCCCATAATATTCCTTTAGTCCTTGGGATAAGGGCAATTGGTTAGTGAAAGAGAAGAGGAGCTTATAGGAAATCCTTCCCTGTATTCTCAAATTCCCTTCAACTTTGTTCCTGGCACATGGCCTGGGGCCACAGCCCTACCTGCCAAACCTCTAGTAAAGCCCTGGCCTCCACCCAGAACCCAGTGCTACTTACTCAGGGGGTCTGGTGTCTGGCCCCAGGGCCCGCTGTAGGGAGATCCGGTCACTGGCAAAGGCATTGAAGCAGTGCTTCTTATAGCCCTCTTCCTTTTCCTGGGTCTCCAGGGGGGTCCACTCGCTCTTCTGAAATGCTTTCCCATCTGCCCCAGGGCTATTGGGGTCCTGTGGGGGCCGTTCCCAGAATGGCTTCAGCTCAGCTGGGGTATAGAATCCAGGCAGGCAGGACTTGTTTATGGAGACTGGAGCCTGGTGGGGCTCGGGAGCTCTGATCTGAAGTTTGGGCATTGAATCTCTAATGTTGTTCACAGCCCCTAGCATGATGTCCAGGACATGATCCTTCTGGTTCACCAGAGACTTCAGCCATGGTTTCTCTGTGGCCTGCTCCCTGCTACTTACGTCCTTTTGCCGGATGAAGAGGAAAAGCATGAAGGCACTGCCCACCATGGCCAGGCGCAGGGGCATGTGCCGTCTACGAAGGAGCCTCATCCTCTACAACCAATGCAGACCCCAGCAGGCTCAGCTCCGAGTTCCAGGCTCAACCCTGAGAATAGCTTGATAATGATATGTTGTGGTGGCCACACTGTGGGGCCTCGGCCTAAGAAGGGAAGAGAGAGAGAGAAATGAGGCAAGATTAAAAAAAAAAAAGTGTGTTGTAGAGAGGCAGGGGATGTAACTCGGGTAAAGCACCCTTGGGTTCTATCCCCAGTACTTATTATTCCATTTCTACTTTTATGTCCCAGATAAAATTACAGCAGGTAGCTATAAAATTATTACAGTAGTAGAGTACATACAATAGTTAATTTTATGCAGTTTGATTTATTTGTTTCTTGGTGCTGGGGATATAACTCATGACCTTGTGCATGCTAAATACACATGGTCCCAGATAAACTCAAGTGCATACAAACCAGGAAGCATAGACAAGAATGTTTACAGGAGCACTGTCTACAACCACAAAAAACTGGTAACCAGCCAGGTGTGGTGGCGCAAGCGATAGTCCCAGCACTTTAGGAGGCTGAGACAGGAGAATGGCAAGTTCAAAGCCAGCCTCAGCAATGGTGAGGTGCTAAGCAAATCAGTGAGACCCTGTCTCTACATAAAACACAAAATAGGGCTGGGGATGTGGCTCAGTGGTGGAGTACCCCTGAGTTCAATTCCTGGTACCAAAAAAAAAAAAAACAACCCCAAAAAACTGGTAACCATCTACAAGTATATCAGCAATAGAATGAATAAAGTGTGAAATAGCTACGCTGTGAAGTTCTCTACAGCCATGACAAAGAATGAACCACTTCTCCGTGCAACAATGTAGACATAAGGTTGGTTGAAAAAGAAAGTTGCAGAAAGACTTATATATGGGCTGGGAGTGTGGCTGAGTGGTAGAGCACTTGCCTAGCATGCACAAGGCCCTGGGTTCACTACCCAGCACCACAAGATCAAATAAAAGAAATACACATGTGGTGTGATTCCACTTACAGACAATTTGAAACCATGCTGACACTAAACAACGTGTTGTTTATAAATATATTTTTTGTATTCATGTTCATATTAAACAGGTATTCATATAAGTTATAAAGTAGCTAAAAGAACAATACAGCCACAGTTTCTGAAGAAGGAGAAAAAGGTATGAGATTAGAGATGGGCAATAGGAAACTTAGAGGTAAAGAGCTTTTTCTGGAAGTGGATGGTGGTTATTGGTAATACTGTTATTCTTTATATCCTACACATATTTTGTAATATGTGTAGACCCTTGAATAATGCAGGGGTCAGAGATGCCAACCTCCATGCAGTTGCAAATCTGAGTATAACTTTTTTTTTTTTTTTTTTGGTACTGAGGATTGAATTCAGGGACACTTGACCACTGAGCCACATCCCCAGCCCTATTTTGTGTTTTATATAGACACAGGGTCTCACTGACTTGCTTAGCACCTCGCCGTTGCTGAGGCTGGCTTTGAACTCGCGATTCTCCTGTCTCAGCCTCCCTAAGTGCTGGGATTATAGGCTCATGCCACCATGCCCCGCTTGAGTATAACTTTTGACTTTGCCCCGAATTAACTAAGAGCTGCTGTTGACCAGAAGCCTTATTGATAACATAAAGAGTCAATCGACCATATTTAGTATATATAATAGATGTGGGGAAAAATGTGCATGAACCAGAGATCACTTTTTAGTGTGATACTCAGTTTTCCGGGGAGAGAAACTGCCCACTTAAAGATGATTAGTGTTGTATGGTGTTTTAAGGGAATAGTCAAAATAATTGAACTCATTAATACAGCAATAGCAGGTAGCTATAAAATTATTACAGTAGTAGAGTACATACAATAGTTAATTTTATGCAGTTATAATTTATTTGTTTCTTGGTGCTGGGGATATAACTCAGGACCTTGTGCATGCTAAATACACAATTTTTTTAAAAAAAATATTTTTTTAGTTGTTGATGGATCTTTATTTTATTCATTTATTATTTATATGTGGTGCTGAGGATTGAACTCAGGGCCTCCCACATGCTAGGCAAGTGCTATACCACTGAGCTACAGCCCCAGCCCACTAAATACACAATTTACCACTGAGTTACACTCCCAACCCCCAGTTATGATTTAATATTGCACCTTTATATTTGCTACATTTCTCTCTATTCAAATGCATTATGTATGGTCTGTTTGTGTGCATAAGTTCTGATAAAATTTAACTTTCTATATTTTTGTATATTTTGTGTTAGTAAATAATAAAATAGATTAAAACAGATTTTATCTATATTTATTTCACATATTCATGACATATCTAATTTTTTTCAATATTTCTAGGCTATAAGATCTGTCAATTTTTAGCTAGGTGTGGTAGCACATGCCTGTAATCCCAGTACTTTGGGAGGCCGAGACAGGAGAATCATGAGTTCAAAGCCAGTCTCAGCAACAGCGAGGTGCTAAGCAACTTAGTAAGACCCTGTCTCTAAATGAAAAACACAAAACAGGGCTGGGGATGTGGCTCAGTGGCCGAGTATCCCTGAGTTCAATCTTCAGTACCAAAAAAAGAAAAAAAAAAAAAGATCTGTCAATTTTTCAAACTTTTGAAAATCTTCTCACAGACACAAAATAATTCATGTATAAATGCACCCACACCACTCAAACTCATATTGTCCAAGGACCAACTAACTCTATTCTTCTGTATCTACTCATTTGTAATAAAAATAAAAAAGATCTTTAAACTTAAGATTCTATGATATGTTCTAGGCAGGACCAAGCATAGGTGCTCATCAGCTTCCAACCCCAGGCATGTATCCCACACCTCAAAGGATAAATGTTTGCAAAACTTTCTTGTGGCCAGCTCTGGAAGTATAAGGCTCACTGGTGGAGCATCAGATGTTGGTGGCAAGAGAATGGGTCATGAATGCCAGTTCTGCCCCAGCTTCTAGCAACAGCACCTATCTCCTAGGGTTGGTATAAGGATTGACTTCGAAAAAAAAATTTGTGGGAGAACTTTGCAGTCTGTAAACATAGTTAAGTTCTCAAAAAGCATTAGTTGTTATCATTAGCCATGTAAGACCCTGGGGTGATTTACTTAATCCCTCTAAGCCTCCAATTTCCTCATCTATAAAGTGGGAATAACTAATATCTAACTCACAGGGTGGTGATGAGTATTAAATGTGATATTGCATGTAAAATACCCAGCAGAGTGCCTGGCATTTACTAAGGCCTTAATAAGTGGTATCAAATATTTATATTATGATAATTAATAAATCCCTGCTCAGTTTCCCAGGAATTAACCTCAAGCATCTGGTCCTTGGCCAAAACCACGATCATCATCCTTTGCATAATTTGCTTAAAAGTAACTCTGGTTGAGCTCTTTATTTCTGCTATTTAAACCCACACTCTCCTGCCTGTGGGGAAGCCTGGGGTCGAGTCACTTGCATCTGGGGAATACATGTCTGTCATGATCTCAGCAGGGAGCAGGGTTTACTCTGGGCATGGGGAGACAGGTGCTTTCTCTCATAACATGAGATTCAGCAGCAGCATCAAAAATCAAGTAAAAGGGGCTGGGGTTATGGCGCAGTGGTAGCATGCTCGCCTAGCACACGAGGGGCACTGGGTTCGATCCTCAGCACCACATAAAAATAAAATAAAGATATTCTGTCCACCTATAACTAAAAAATAAATATTTTTTAAAAATCAAGTAAAAGAAATCTCTTTGGGCATCTGTTTTGCATTTTTTGTATTGTCTAGGAGATGGGAGAGATTTGTTCATTCTGCCAACATGTATGGAATATCTTCTATCTGCCAGCGACTCTGCAAACTTGTGGGAGCACAGGAGTGAGCAAAGCCAACCTCAGGGAGTATACATCAGTTAAGGGAGTCAGATGTTAAACAATGATTACTCAGTAAGATGGCAGCACAAGAGAGGCACCCTTAGGTGCTGAAGGAGAAGGGAAACTCAAAAAATGGGAAAGAGCAGAGAAGTTCTATTGAGGGAAGAAGCTTGGGCTGAGTACCAGCACAAGAGTAGGAGTCACCCTGGTGAGGTGAGCATGTTCCAGGCAGAGAGAAAAGCACAAGAGAAGCCTAGGGGTGGGGAACATCATGGCCAGTCAGAAACCTGAGAGTGGTCTGCTATGGTGGGATTATGATGTATACAGCAGCAGATGAGTCTAGACAGGTAACTGGGGAGTTTGAGCAACAATAAAGCATTAGCTGGGAGCCCAGAATTCCAGGCACAGCAATATGACAGCTGGAAGAGAGTGTCTAGGAGAAGGACCTGCTTGGGAGCTGGATGGTCAGTTAAGAGAGGCCTGGTGGGTCTAACCTAGTAGCAGAGCTAATGAAAAGGGGGAATGCAGTGATAGGGTGATAGCAAAACTCCATGGGGTGACAGGGTGAGACACAGAAGGACGTGAAGTAGTGTCAGACTGAATTTTTTTTCTCAAGGGATTTAAAATTCTTTCTGGAGAACAAGAGGTGGTAGCAGTGGGTCCAAGTAGCCCCTGTCCCAGGAGGAGACAGGGCCAGAAGGAAAAAAAAAAAAAAAAGCTTTCACTGAATCCCCTTTTGTCCTTTGAACCCTGACTATATTACCTATTCAAAAATCCATAACATTAAAACTTAACAATAGCATAGACAGAGTGAGCTGAAAAGGTAAGACTTCTCTGTAGAATTGATAGGCATTTCAGGGAAGAAATGGACGTTCAACATAAAGGCAGTTTTCTAACCCTGGGTTAGAACTATGCTGGCGTCAACCCAAGGGGTTCTCATTGAGCTAGATACCTCATCAACACTGGAATTGCTGCAGCCAAGCCCAGCCAGAGGGCTACAGAATGCGGTAGCATTGAACATTCTGCAGGCAACATTTTTTCTGCTACTTTCTGTCTACTTTCCCCCTCCAGCAAGAAAGAGAACACAGTTAACAATGAAGGTGTGGTAACATTGTAGTTACTAGCATTAGCTACTGTTTAGGACTCACCTCCTCTAGGAAGGTGAGCCACCCAGGTCACTCCAACTCATTCTTCCTGGCCCTGCCTCATGGTCCCTCGAAGTGGGGTTCGTCTTTGCTCCTTTTATTTTTCCTGGAGAAAGAGAACTAGGGTCAAAATGAGCTGCTCCCAGGCATTTGCTCTCTCAATCCAACTAGCTGTCTAAACCTTTCTCTCTGGAATCTGTAGTTCCTCCAGGTACTCACCACATCCTGAAACGAAACAAGACACCTGTGATTAGGCTTGGCAGTAATCACAGTCTGGTTTGTTTGCTCAGCATGCAGGCAACAGAAGAGTCCCTCCGAAGAGGCGCATAATCCAGTGGAAACCACAGGAGTTCGGGATTAAAGATTCCTGCTCTGTCCATAGGAGACGATTCCCAAGTGCAGAAAGAAAGACCTGGGAGGTCACCCCCTCCATCAGATTGGAGAAGGAATAGCCCCTATTGTAGTACTCTGTTAAGTGCAGGACTTCACAGGATCCACCTGCCATGTCCTGCCTATCTCCCTCACCCTTTGGGGCTCCACACCCAGGGCCACTGACAAAAAAAGTGTCCACAGAGCTTGTCCACTCACTCCCCTCCTGCTGCTGCTGATCACTCACCTTTTTAACTTATCAGACTATCAATGCACTGAAATAATGCCAGAAATCCTCTTCTGGGAAGCCTTCCTAGATTGAAAGAATGGACTTGCTTCCTGGGCCCCAACAAGCAAAATAGGAACACACCTTCTCTCATGGGTGTGAGGAATAGTAACCACAGGCTAGCCAACCACTAATCCAAACCCCTTACAGTGCTATAAAATAATGGAAGAATGTGGCAGATCAGCACAAAAAATAATTTTTTAAAAGAATGAATGAGAATGGATGAAAAAGGAACGATGAAATTGTATCACAGGTAATATGGGTATTGTTTCATTAAATTTTCATTTCAGTTATTATTTATACATACATAAATATACACAGTTCTAAGCTTTAATAACTTCAGAAGTATGTATTTTAGAAGTATGAAATTCAGGAATATGAAGGCTTCAGATTTTAAAATAAATATCACTGAAAGTTTCATTTAAATTTCTTTTGCCTTTGTTTAGTCTTTTTTTAAAAAATATTTTTTTTAGTTGTAGATGGACACAATACCTTTATTTTATTTATTTATTTGTATGTGGTGCTGAGGATCGAACCCAGTAACCCAGTGCCTTATATGTCCGAGACATGCACTCTGTCACTGAGCCACAATCCCAGCCCCTTTGTTTAGTCTTATCAATTCTGAATAATCAATTTTTTTAAAAAAATATTTTTTAGTTGTAGGTGGACACAATATCTTTATTGATTTATTTTTATGTGGTGCTGAGGATCAAACCCAGTGCCTCACGCATGCGAGGCAAGCGCCCTACCACTGAGCCACAATCCCAGCCCTGAATAATCAATTTTTATGTTTAGTCTTATCAATTTTGAATAATCAGTTTTTATTTTAATCTTTATCTCAGTTCATTTAAGATGACAAACAGTATCTGGTAGAAAATTAAAACTAAAATTTTGTTTCTCAAAATTCATAAAAGAAATGTAAATGATCAAATTATTTTGTTTCTTTTTTGGTACCAGGGATTGATCCCAGGGGCATTTAACCACTGAATCATGTCTCCAGCCCTTTTTTACATTTTTTTAAAAATATATTTTAGTTGTAGATGGATGCAATATCTTTATTTATTTATTTTTATATGGTGCTGAGGATCGAACCCAGTGACTCATGCATGCGAGGCAAGCATTCTACCACTGAGCTACAGCCCCAGCCCCCTTTTTTACATTTTATTTAGAGACAGGGTCTCACTGAGTTGCTTAGTGCCTCACTTTTCTTGCTGAGGCTGGCTTTGAACTCGTGATCCTCCTGTCTCAGCCTCCCGAGCCCCTGAGATTACAGGCGTGTGCCACGACACCCAGCTGATCAAATTTTTGAATGACTTTTTTTGTTATTTTGTACAATTTATACTTCTGATGTCATTAAGGTATAAAACTGTCCTAAGACTTTTTGGGTTACCCTGCCACACATATGAGTACTAGGTCTTGTAAAGCATTTTCCTTTCCAGTCATAGAAGTTTGAAAGCCAACAATGCAGCTCATGCTAGGCAAGAGCTCCAGCACTGACCTACACCCCTAGCCTTGGGCTCCTATTTTCACTTGTACTGTCTCCTTATCACCGTCTGCCTTGTGTCAGAAGCACCTCTTCTCCCTCCTGGGACCTGAAAGGCCATATTGTTTCTACCTTTTTATCGCTTGCAAAGCCTAGCATTCCTTTGGTATGTAGTAGGTGTTCCATAAACTCTTGTTGAATGAAATGAAGCCAGAGGGGTTAGACATTAAGCACTGCCTACACTAAATGATGTTCTAAATACACTTGCCATAGGTATTTACATTATGTGATATTCTGCTGTTAGACCCTGAGCTTGCTGTCTTGATTAGTTGTCTGAATCCAGTGCCCTCATTTTTCTGGTGAGGCTAGCTTGGTTAGGTGACTTCATTTGGTTAGGTGACACACCATAGCTCGCAGGCACAGAACACTAGGCCACTGCTCTGCTAGCCTACTCTCACCGCCCCTTGGAGGTCATGTGGGTTCTGGGCTCTGCAGAACTTCCCTTTCCACTCCCAGACCCCCTGGGTGGCATTTGCTCTCCTCCAGCTCCCACCCAGGGATTCAAATGCTTTAAATACGCAGAAACTGAGAAGTCCCAGGCAGTCTCCACTTTTCTGAAAGCCAGGGTCAGCCACACAGAACACACCCTTGCTGGCCAGGTGGCCTTTTTGTAACCAAGTTGCTTCCTGTTTATCAAATGTGCTGCTCACCTCCGGGAGACGTGGCAGCCAGGAAGCAAGCTGTCCCGTCATCACCAGGGGGATGTTTGCTCAAGTTAGTCAAACTACAGCCCAATTACAAGCCTCTTTGAAAAGTAAGGACGGCCATCGCCCTTACTGAGGGAACAGGTGTGTGGAGCTGGACATCATGTTAGGGAGGGGACAAGTCAACTTCAAGTTCCTGGTGGGGAAAGGGGCTATAGGCTGTTTGGTCAAATGGTTGTCTATTCTTCCTGGCTAACACTTCCTCCCCATCAAACATAGCTCTTGTTTCATGTCCTCTGCACCATCCTGTGAACAGAGGAGCAAATTATCTCTTCCAAAGCTTTCCTCCCACCTCTGACCCTTTGATCACAGAATGCTGGGAGGTTTCTCCCATAATTACACCTTCAAGACACTTTGACTTCTCCTCAAGACCAAAGCTGCAGTATTATAGCTTATTTTCCCCCAAGAGACGCTGAAAGTTATTTCTGTAGCTAATCTATTAATATTCCCCTCCAGTATGTCTAGGTTCATTCTATATTTACATAAGATATTAAGCTGAAGTTATCCATACATGGATTTTCAGCTGAAAAACCCAACCCAACTTTGCCTCACCACTGTATACCCACATAAGTGCTTGGCATATAGTAGGTGCTCACTAAACCTTTGTTGACTTATTCTGAGCAAAAGTCACTAAAAATCAAATTGACACAGGGCCAAATAGGAAGTTCAACAGCTTACAGGTTTTTTCCTGGAGGATCTCCAGGCTCTGCCAGGTGGGGCAGTGGTGTGCCCTGGACCCCTAGGAATCCAAGTTTGAAAGAGGGTCCCAGGCAGGGAATAAGTAGGCTTCTCTACTGGCCTAGGAATTCTGGTGACAAGCAGTGTGAGCTTGAAGGAAGGCAAAGAAAAAACAATAAATTTGTATTCAGTTTAACCCAAGGTGGGGCAGAGCAGGGCAGGGCAGGGCAAGGCAGGGCAAGGTTAAGATAGAGGAAAACAGGGTGTTCTTGAAGACCAGGACCAATCTTCAAACTGGAGAGGGTAGAATTGAGGTTCTTCCTTCTCTTTCCCACAGCCTGCTCTTGGTTGTGGAATTTCTACCCAGGGAGACTGGATACTCCACCTGCTACACTTTGAACTCAGGGTCTGTGCTAATCCCTTAAGCTAGCCAGCCTTCCCTTCCCAGTTTCCCATCACTGCCAGTAGCATCAAAACCCTTGAAACAACTCCAACTCCTGCCCCTGGCCCACTTCCAGGCCTGTAGTATTCAATCCCTTCTCAATGTTGGGTTCACTCCACGCTTACTCCCAGGTCCTGCTGATTCATTCCCTGCCTCCAGGATCCTCTCCTTCCTCTCCATTCTCAAAACCATCATCTGAAACTGTGTCCTTGCAGCCCAGCATCAGGAGAGTCAGCAGAGCTGCCTGCCAGCCTCCTTTGCCTCAGGACTCTCTCCTCCTTTCACAATCAGAACAGTTCTGTTCATGTTCCTTTAGTTCTGCGTGATTGTGGCAGAAACGCAGCCTGGGCAGTCTGCTTCCTGTTTGCACACATTCTCAAACCTGACCAGATGCTTGACACTGGCTGGCTTTCCCTCCTCATAGCCTTGCCCCTATATTTCTGGTAAGCAGTCCATGTTTTGTTCTTCAAATTCTTACTCCTAAATGCTCTCTTGCAAGAAGCCGTTTTTCGACAAAGGTATGTCTCGCTGCCCTCAGGATTTAGGTGTGTTTATTTGCTCCTAAGTTTTTTACTCATGCTTTCCCCCTGTAGGAATTCCTCATAGATTTCATGGAGGCAAACCAAAAGCCCTCTTCACCTGCATATAATTTCCCTTCTTCCTGATCCTTCAATCCTGGTTCCCAAACCAGAAGGACTTCTACTTCCAGAATGTTTCACCTGATTCATCCACATGGCCTTCTGTGCCTGCAGCATCCCTCTGCCCTGAGGTGTGTGGTTAGGTCATTTCCTAGGACCCAGAGTAGGCTGGACAGGGTACAGGAGAATAAGGACTAAGAGAGTCCCCACAGGGCTCTCAGGTGCGATAAAAGAGTCTTCTAACATTCCTTGTTTCTTACTGGACTGAACCCATTCTTGTTCATCACACAAGCCTTTTTCTTTCTTTCTTTTTTTTTTTTAATAGACATTTTTTTTATTTATTTTTATTTATACGTGGTGCTGAGGATCGAACCCAGGGCCTCCCGCATGCGAGGCAAGCGCTCTACCGCTGAGCTACAATCCCAGCCCCCCACACAAGCCTTTTTACACAGCACAATTACAGCATTGAGCTTGACATGGAGACAGGCACTGCCCTACACTTGACCTCTTGCTTATTCAAATCCTCACTCTCAGACCCATCAAATGAGAATGGACATTTTAGGCTTTCCCAGAGAGGGACAGGGGCTATAGATCCAAGTACACCCAGGCTCTGATACAGCCACTCGTGTGTCCCTCCAGCCTGTATACACCCTTCTGGTCCTCAGTTTTATATTCAGGGCTGGAGATATCAGAATATATTTGTAGAAGTTGTAAGATGTTTAGGACAATATCACTTTTTTTTTTTTTTGGACAGGGTCTCACTTTGTTGACAAACTATGAACTAGCCTCAAACTCCTGGGTTCATGTGATCCTCCTGTTTCAGCCTCACAAATAAGTGGGACTACAGGTACACACCACTGCATTCTATCAAATCAAGTTACAGTTATCTTCTCTGTTTTACACAGAAGGAAACTGAAACACAGGAACATTAACTAACCAAGGTCACACTGGTAGGAAGTAGCTGTGCCAAATTTGCACTCAGGTCCATCTCTCCAGAGACTGTTGTCTTAACCATGGCACCATATTGTCTTGTATTCGGCTGGTGCTTGGAGCTTTGCCAAAGCACTTTCATATATACCTTCTCATTTGCTTCCCACCCGGGGAGTGTTTATGTGATTTGGACAAGGTTGTACACTTAAATTAGCGACAGAGTTGAATCAGCAGCTTTCCACCTTCATTATACCCACTGCCTCCTTGCATGAGAAGCCCTTGGCCCTAGAATGAGCTGACTCTCTTAGTCCTGACTTCAGTTCTAGGCAATGGCTACACAGCTGCAATGATCATATCTCCTTTCCAGGTTTCTCCAGTTGAACTTGAGCTGAGATGTTTCTGATTTCAGAAGGCACCTGATAAACATCAGGGCCTCCCCTTTACAGGCCTGAGCTCTTCCATCCTGTTGTGGATAGGAGTTAGTTGTCCCACCAACTATGGATGGTGATTACTTGGCAGCCCAGTACCCTCCACAGTTTGGTCAGTTCCAGATTTTCATCTTCCCTTGGACAGTCCTTTCCTGCACTCTGTCCTGTTACCCCTGAGAGCAGTTTTCTTCTGTTACCTTTGTATTCTTAAAATGCATGGTACTGAAGCTGGGAAATGCCTGCAATGATACTGGCTATTTTGGATAATTAGAACAAAAGTATATTTCAAAACCCTGGCCTTACCTTGTTCTAGTCATCACATGAATTTGCCTGTGTCATCTTTCCTACCCTTCCTCTGATGAGTAGGGAAACAGCTCATCCATTGGAGAGGAGAAGTAGGCCTACACAGTGCACACACATCCCAGGTAAAATAAGCATAAGTCCTGGAGGCTCTTTGGTATGGCCAGAGTTATTAACCTCACCCAATGCCAGTAAACTGTGTTTGTGGGTCTGGGGTGATCTGAGAGCACAGTGTTAAGAGGACCTGGGACCTCCTGGCTAACAGAGGAGGTCTGTTTGAAGCTTTGCTGGCAAACTGATCACTGCCAGTGCCCACACAGGTAGGATAGTCCTGTCCTACTCTCTGCAGAGGTCTAGGTCTGGGATGCCTGGCCCCTGGGGCAATACAAGCTGTTCCTCCTTTCTGTCAGCATGAGGCTTGGAACAAGTGACGAGAAATCAGGAAGTTGATGACAACCACAGTCATACACACCCATCAGGCTCTCTCCCACACAATACCACACATCTCCCTCCCTACTCCCAAAAGGCCCAAGCATTCCAGGGAGGTCAACCAGGTAGGGCTGTGAGGGACTCCCACCAGCAAACCTTTTGCTTGCTTGTTCCTTCTGCTCAAGTGTGACGTGGCGTGGGCGGGAGGAAACCTTTCTGAAAGATTTTCACATAGGGTGGCCCAATCTGGGGAGACGCACCCAGAAGGAATACCAAGCAGGGGGCATGATGTGAGGGGAAAAGGGTGTAGAGCCCTGGAGGGAGGGCTGTGGCTGGTCCGCGTCCCATCCTCCAAGTTCCAGAAGACGTCTGGGCACCCCATTCATCCCCTAGCTCTTTAGTGGAGGGAGTACCACCGATGAGGTGCCGAGGGCAGGCACAAGGGATCAGTTTGGCCCAGCCCCTCATTTTACTGTGTGGGGTGTTGAAAAGGGAGAAGGCTGGCGGACCCGGTGGTGGGAGCGAGGGGTTGGCAGAAGCGAGCCCAACTGGCGAGAAGTCCCAGGGAGCTGGAGAACTCTGGGTTCTGAGGCCGGGGGCAGGGTCGCTGGCTCCTTCCGCGGCTTACCTGTCGCGCCGAGGCCGAGCAGCCGCCTGGCTGCCGCGCCGCTCCAGGGTTTCCCGACGGGGCGGCCGGGAGGGCGGGGCCGGGGCGTTCCTCCTCCGCTGCCCCGGCCCCGCCCCGCCCTCCCCGGCCAGGTGCAGCCTGCCTCGCGCGGCGCCGGGGAGTGCCCCACGGCCGGGTGGAGCGGCTCCCGGGCTTCTCTAGATCTTAGCCCACCCCGGGTGCTGTTTCCGCCGCCAGACTCTCAGCTCCAAAACAGGTTGGAAGGTCCTAGTCCCTCCAAAAGCCACTGTCATTAGCAGAGCCGTTGGCGGCGCGTGCACAGAGTCGTGGGCCTCCTCGAGCCAGCTAGTTGACAGCGCGGCTGGAGGGTTCAGAGCCCCAGGCTTGGCGCCAGAATGAAAACGCGGGCTAGCGGGGAGGAGCCCCGAGCCTCTCTCCTAGCCTTTGTCCCCTCATTTGCTGCAAGAGTTGGTATTTACTGTGTGCCATGAGTTGTGCCAGGTCTCAAGTAAACCCCAGCCTCAGCAGATACCTACTTATTGTCCGGACTATACATGGGAGGTGGCTGATCACACAGCTAGTATTTTCTCTAAGTGTGGTCCTTTGACCCGCAGCATCAGCACCACCAGAAAACTTTTTAGAAACGCAGAAACTCAGGATGAGACTCAGAGATTTGTGTTTTTAAAGTCTTCTAGGTGATTCCGGTGCACACTCAGTTTTAAGAACACTTGAACAATAGTGGCAGGGCTGGAATTAGAGTCCAAGTAACTCAGGCTGGGGGTATAGCTTAGTGGTGAGAGTGAATGCCTGAGAACCTGGGTTTGATTTCTGGCATGAATGTGCATGCACACAGGTAAATTCAATTCCTAAACCTATGTTCTGAATCACCCTACCAGGACTACAGGACTGTTCATGGATGCTCTACAGTTCTAAGATTCTGTGATGTAATATTTTGGGGTCCTTAGTAATAGAGAATAGCATGGATGACTCCAAATAGCTGAACATTTGTAAAGTTTGTATGGTAGAAACTTGAACTGCTAATCCAAGGTTTGTTTGTTTGTTTAATGAATTGGTATTTCCAAGTCCCCAAGACCTGGGAACAGGCGCTTGGTGGGTGCATATAGCAAGAAGACAGTACTAAAGGAACGTGGGAGGGCTGGGGAAGCTACTTGGGAATTAACAGTTGAATGAAAAAAAAGAAAACTGTTTTTCTAAACTAATGATATTGTTGAGCTATTCAGGAGGCCAAAGATATCCCATGATGGAGTCTGGAGAGAAGGACCGCAGAGCTAGGGTTAAGGAGAGCTTGCCTAGCTACACTAGATCAGAGGGATGTTGAAGATTCCCACGGGAGTGGAAAGGGAGGAGATGCCACTCACTGTTGGCATGATCACCCATCTTCCCTAACTCTAAGCAGTTGAGGAAACGCCCCACCCTTAACACTCCCTTTCACCCTCTAGTCTAGGAGTGGGGGATCAATCTTCTAAAGTGATATTTTCCAGAAAGCTTTCTTGATCATTCCTTTTAGCTCCTTTCAGACCCTCAGGGCTCATTCTAACTCTGCTCCAGCTGCCACCATTCTGTTTTTCCAGGGGGTGGAGGTGGGGGTTTACTGAGGATTTAACCCAAGGATGCTTTGCCACTGAGCTACATTTCCCAGCTATTTTTATTTTTTATTTTGTGACAGGATCTCACTAAGTTGCAGAGGGTCCTGCTAAGTTGCTGTGGCTGGCCTCAAACTTGCAATCCTCCTGCCTCAACCTCTCAAGTCAATGGTGGCAGCTGCCACCATTCTTGTCACTTGCCTTATTTGACTGTTGTCTTTCTTAAGACAAGGATGTTTCCTGTTGCAGGTTATGAAATGCTGTCCCCCATTTTTCTTTTCTTGGCAGCCAAATGCTCCTTGTATTGCATTGTATTGTCTTTTTTCCATTCTTTTCATTTTGGTAAGTGACACTCAGGGATTGTGTGATCCTAAGTCAGGACCCAACCTGACCTGAGGTGAGTGATCTCAGTTCTTTCCTTTGGTAGGTTCATGACTACTGACTCTAGCCTAGAGCTTGTGAGAGATTCTGCCTCACTTGCCAAGAAACAGCATCAGTCTTGGTGTGTATTTCACATTCTAGAAGCAAATTACTCATCCCATTTTACTTCAGCTGACTCTGATTTGAAATGTGACTTTGAGTCCTCAGAATGATTAGTTGCCTAATTTGGAGGCCTAGGCAGTAGACCCACCCCTAATGTGTCATGCACTGAGCTGCTCTCTCCCGGCAGGAAGGACAACACTAGCTCCCTCCTCTCTGCTCCAAGGTCTAAGGATGAGCCATCTCAGAATGGTGACTGTCATCTCAGCCTCCACTGGTGGCAGGCCACTGAAAAAATATAGATATAGATATTCTACCACTGTATTTCCCCAGCTGTATCTATCTATATATTTTTTAATCTCACTAAATTGCCAAGGCTGGCCTTGAACTTGTTATCCTCCTGCCTCAACCTCCTGGTGGTAGCTGGTATTGCAGGCATGTACCACCATGCCATTAAAAATGGTTTTCTAGCCAGGCGCGGTGGTGCAAGCCTGTAATCCCAGCACTTTGGGAGACTGAGATAGGAGAACTACGAGTTCAAAGCCAGACTCAGCAATGGCGAGTGGCTAAGCAACTTGGTGAGAACCTGTGTCTAAATAAAAACACAAAATAGGGCTGGGGATGTGGCTCAGTGGTTGAGTACCCCTGAGTTCAATCCCCGGTACCAAAAAAAAAAAAAAAGATTTTCTTTAAATGACAAAGTTGTATATGCATATGGTTAAAAAAAAAGAAAAAGAAAAAACCCAGGCACTATGAAAAGGTTTAGAATGAAAGCTATATCTCCTACCTTCCTGGACTTACAGACCCTCTCTCCAGAAATCACCCACGCATGCTCCGCTTCCACAGGCCATGCCTGGATTCCCCTACCTGCAGATACCTAAATTACTAAATTGACCACTTCTCAGGAAGTACTATGAATTTTACTTTTTCCCTTACAATCTTATTTTTACTTCTGGGCCATTTTATATTCAGGTTTTGGGTGTTCTGAATTTCACTTTGCACATCAGTGTGCTTCAGGGGGTTTCCCCACCACGAGGCAGGAAACAGATCTGTGGAGGCAAGCAAGATGAGGGCAGCTCTGTGAGGCTGGTGATGTCAGCTCTGTCCTTTATCTGTGTCTTCTTTGTACATTCAGTCCCTGGTGAGGAAACACCCATCTCTGGGTGGGGCAGAGGAGTGAAGACCTGCCCTTCAGGGAGAGGTGCTGGCACCACTTACCGGGGAGAGATTGCAGAAGATGCCACAGAATTTGCCAAGGAGGTCTAGAGGGAGGCCAGCTGGCCCACTTCGCACCCCTACCCTCACCTCACCCCTGGGGCGGGCGGGGGGGCTGTGGTAGGAATCTAGCAAGTACCTTTAACCTTCTTGCAGCTTAGTTTCTTATCTGTAAAGTGAAATTAATGATGCCTAAGCTTGCTGGGAAGCTCAAGTGAGACAATTGATATGGACGTGTGAGTTGTCCTAAATTCCCTTTATCTCTTTTCTTCTGGTAGTCACACTTCTTCCTTCCCATCTCATTCCTATGCTCAGAAGAGAAATAGCCAAGCAAGAGATGTTTAGGAATCTAGGCAGAGGTGCTCCAGGTTCTGCCATAATCACTCATGCATTACAGTTCATTTGCCTCTGCACTTCAATTTCCTCATCTGTAAAAAGAGCATATTATTTTTATTATTGGGCTTTTAGATAACTGTTTAGCTCAAAACCTGATGGACAATAAGTACTCACTAAGCGTCAGAAGGTTGTCCATTATCATTAGCTGTTTTCCTTCTTTTATTTTTTTCCTTCAACTAAATGTTGTTGAAGCCAGCCACATGCTAGCTTCTGTGCTAAGTCTAAGGTCAGGTAGAGATACAAGGATAGAGAAGGCTCCTATTTCTCTTTCTCTCTCTCCCCCCATGGCCAATCAGGGGTCACTGATAGATGTAAAATGGGTTATGATGGGGTAGGGCCATGACTTGAATGAGTCAAATGAGACATTTTCCTTGGGTGACAAATTAAAAGGAACACCAAAACACTCATTAATCAAGATAAAGAAGATTTTAATGCAATACTTTAAAAACATCAAAATTAATGCAAAAAATCAATGATGAAAAAATATTTAAAAATTTAAAAAAGGAAATGTGAGTGGGGTGCAGATATGGCTCAGTGATTGATTATTTGCCTAGCATGTGCAGGGCCCTGAGCTCCATCCCCAGCACTGCGCGTACACACACACACACACACACACACACACACACACACACACACACACAATGTGCTGAGGATGCAGCTCAGCGATAGGGAACATGTTTAACATACTACCCCCTGGAGGTGAATAGGAGGAAACGTGGCTGGAGTGTTATACCCAAGAGGACCTTTGTAGCTGGGAGGTAGCTGTGATGGTTAGTTGATTCTGTATGTCAACTTGACTGGGCTATGGTACCCAGTTGTTTGGTCAAACACAAGCCTAGATTTGCTATGAAGGTATTTATAGATGTGATTGACATTTACAATCAATTGAGTTTAAATTAAGTAGATAATACTCCCTAATGTTCACAGACCTCCTCCAATCAATTGAAGGCCTTAAGGGTAGAGACAGGTTTCCTGGGAAAAGATCAACTCTGCCTCAAGATTGCCTGAGTTTCCAGCCTGATGGCCTGTCTTGAAGATTTTGGACTCAAGTGGCAACTTCAATTCTCTCTTTCTCTATCTATCTATCTATCTATCTATCTATCTATCTATCTATCTATCTATCCATCCATCCATCCATCCATCCATCCATCCTTCCATCCATCTCTCAGTACTGGGGGTTGAACCCAGGGGCATTTTACCACTGTGCTGTCATCCTAGCCCTTTCTGTTTTTCTATTTTGAGACAGGGTCTCACTAAGTTGCTTAGGGTCTTGCTAAGTTACTGAGGCTGGCCTCAAACTTGTGATCCTCCCACTTCAGCCTCCTGAGTTGCTGGGATTACAGGCATGCACCATAGCACCAGGATTAATATCAACCCTTACACGAATTTCTGGTTTGCTGCAGTGCCCTACAAATTTTGGATTTGCCAGTCCCCATGATTTTGTGAGCCAATTTTAAAAAATTACTCATCTCTTTTTTTCAAAAGCTGTTGGTTCTGTTTCTCTAGAGAACTTTGACTAATATAGTGCTCATGCATGAGATAAGACTGTGGACATTGGACAGATACTCATAGTGGATGCTGCACTAGAAAATGGAGCATGTCACAATTTAGGCCCACATTGTCCAGACATCTCTCCCATCAGTTACAGAAAGTCAATATTTTTATCTTTGATGAAGCCAGATATAACACACACAGAATCATAAATTAGAAATATCCCTTTTCTGTGTAGGTTATGCACTTCTCTTGCTTTCTACTGGAGTGGGTATTCACATTTGTACAAGTGAGGAGTTCATAACCACAGCAGGTCTCTATGATTGCACAGTCTGAGCTCTTGGCTACTATTTTTTGTTGTTGTTGCAATTCTTTCCATTTAGTCAAGTCACTGTTTTCTGATCCTCGAAAAATTGTTCTCAGATTCTCTCCCCAGTGTACAGATTGGGGAGAATCAATCTAATCATTTCTTCTCTCTTGGGAAACACATGGGATTGGCAAACTGTGACTGGGATCTTCTACTTTTATCATACAAAATCATCTCCCTAAAAGCTATCAAAGATGCTCAAGATCTCTGTGTATCTTTTATGAAAGAGAAACTTCATAATCTCAATGAATAAAACATCAAAATACTTGTAAGCTTTTGCTGAGAGAACTCTTCCTGCTCTGAATTGTGATTTTTTATTATTTAATATTCCTATTTTAAAAAAAGAAAAAGAAGCACACATTAACCTTCTGAAATGGAGTTAATTGGATCTCAATCTGAAGACCATTTTTCCCAAAGGGGAAGTAATAAAAGGGGTATTAAAGTATGCCCCAATAAACTATCCTCCAGCTAAAACCAAAATCTCTGTTTGCTATTCTTAGATAACAAGAGAGGCGGTTCTAGACATTTGACATTTGAAATCATAAATTTCATCAGAGAGGGTTGAAATCTGATAGTGTCTGAATATTATTTAACATTGTTTTGGATGGAAAGTAAAAGAAAGGCAATAGAATAACACACTGGCAATTCTAATGTCCTTTTAACATAAAATTTTTGCCTCACTTCTTCAGTCACATGGAATCTTATTTATTTTCAGTAGGTCAATGTGCATATGGCACAACAATTTAAAGTTCAAAAGTAGAGTGAAGTAGAAGTCTCCTTCCTACTCCTGTCCTTAGTCTCCTGGTGTTCCTCCTCTACCCCAAAGGCAGCCATTGTTACTGATTTCTTTTGATTCTTTTTAGAAACATAACCCAGAGAAGGAAAAAGAGTCACTTTGATTTTGGCAAGCACTTTACATAGTTAATATTTTCCTTATATTGTCTGAAATGGATAGTTATTTTTAAAGCAACCAACTTACTGAGCTATCTTTGTGGCTCTGATAGATTTCCAATTGATTCTCTTGTGTTTTCTAGGTGGACAGACATTTCAAAAGAGTAACATTTATTTTTTCAGTGGTAGGTATTGAACCCAGGGCCTTATGAATGCTAAGCAATCCCTCTACCACAGAGCTACACCTCCAACAACGTAAGATTTTGACAAAGTGAAAACCATTTTGGAGGGAGACTTGGGTTGAATTCTGGTTCTCCCATCTACCAGATGTCTGATCTTTTTTTTTCTAAAATTAATTAATTAATTAATTAATATTTTTTAAAGCAGAAGAATTCATTTTAAGCCATAGTACACATATGGAGCACAATTTTCCATTTCTCTGGTTGTAAACAAGGTAGAGTCACAGGTGTCTGATCTTAAATCCAGCTTTTCAAAAGTTTTGGCACTGTCCAGAGGTAGCATGTAGGTACAAAGTGGTCCTCTCTTCTCCCCCAGGTGTGGGAGGAGGAGTGGGCAGAGGCCACACACAACCATGTCCATGATCCTCTCCTGGAGTTTTCCTACCTGGACCAGTGGATACATCCAGAGGGCTTTGATCTCAAGGATTCCTAACCACCCAGAGATCTGAAGAAAAGGCCAAAAAGGAAACCCTAAGCTAGAATAACTTTTTCTTTCTCATGGGACATGAGCTATGTGTGCTGAGAACTGATTAAAATAGATTCTAGTGCTTGAAATCAAGGATTTACAGAAACTCTTTGAAAGCCACTGATTGTCAGAGAGACCCTATAAATCCCCCATTGTGGTAGTGGATATATACCCAAAGGACTTAAAAACAGCATACTATAGTGATGCAACCACATCAATGTTTATAGCAGCTCAATTCATAATAGCTAAACTGTGGAACCAACTTAGATGCCCTTCAATAGATGAATGGATAAAGAAACTGTGGTTTTTATACACAATGGAATATTACTCATCATTAAAAGAGAATAAAATCATGGTATTTGCAGGTAAATGGATGAAGCTGGAGAATGTCATGCTAAGTGAAATAAGCCAATCCCCCAAAACCAAAGGCCAAATGTTTTCTCTGATAAGTTAATGCTGATCCATAATGGAGAGGGGGCATGGGAAGAATGGAGGAACTTTGGATAGGTCAAAGGGGAGGGAGGAAAAAGGAAGGGGTATGGGGGAAGCAAGGATGGTGGAATGAGAGGGACGTCATTACCCTAGGTACCCAAATGTTGACACAAATGAAGTGATTACTTCATGTACAACCAGAGAAATGAAAAATTGTGCTCCATTTGTGTTCTATGAATTGAAATGCATTTTACTGTCATGTATAACTAATTAAAACAAATGAATAAATAAATTTAAAAAAAACAGTTGGGGGCTAGGGTTTTAGCTCAGTTAGTAGAGTGCTTGCCTTGCATGCACAAGGCCCTGGGTTCAATCCTCAGCAACAACAACAAAAAAAAAAAACCCAAAAAACAAACAACAACAACAAAAAACTGTTGGGCACAATGAGATGCATATAGGTTTTCTCAGAGTTGATACCATTGCCAGTCAGAGAGTTGGTGGTATTTGGTGCTGGTGTTTGGTGAGGAGTCGCACCAAGAAAACTATGTTTATGAGGTAATCTCTCTCTCCCTCTCTACCCCTCCTCTCTTGTCTGTGAAATTTTATCAGTTTGAGAAGATGCCCCCAAATACCTCAGGGATTCTGATCCCTTTAAATGTTCAATGGAAAAGGTGACTGGGGGTATGGATTATCTAATTTGTTTATGACATAACTTTTTCAGCAGGACCTTAGAGGAACATAAATAAATTCCTTCATATGTTTTTTTCTTTTTCTTTTTCTTTTTTTTTGGTACTGGAGATTGAACTCAGGGACACTCAATCACTGAGCCACATCTCCAGCTCTGTTTTGTGTTTTATGTAGAGACAGGGTCTCACTGAGTTGCTTAGTGCTTCACAGTTGCTGAGGCTGGCTTTGAACTTGCGATTCTCCTATCTCAGCCTCCCTAAGTGCTGGGATTACAGGCTTGCGCCACCGCGCCCAGCTATGTGTTTTTTCTTAAACTCCTTTATATCTTATCTTACTAGGAGAAGACAGACCTGAAGTGGCATATGCATGTTCTGCCAGACTATAGTAAGATATGACAGGCAGATATTGTCACAACAAGGGATCAGCTCAGTCTTTGAAATGATATTGGCTTTGCTTACTAATGATCTTGACTTGAAATATCCCGGGGTTTAGCTGCAATAACAGGTTTATGAGAAGCTATTCCAGGCTTGCCAAACTGCTGAGGGATTTAAGGAATGGAAAGCAAGGATGTCTTGAGAAGAGAAGAGAAGCTGCATTGTGGTCAGCTTGAGATTGGACTTTTGGAATGCTGACAGGCTCTGTCATTAGTTATCTTATCCTGGCCTTTGCTGCGGTATTGGACCCACAGGTGCTAAATTTGAAGGTTACAGTTGTCAGGTGGTTGACCTTTTGGCATTTATTGATTCCTTGGTGATTTATAATCTAAGCCAGTGACGGGCAAGCAGAGGTCCCTGCTGGGTGTCTCTGGAAAAATTTTCATTCTATTCAAAGAAACAGATACAAGAATAAGGCAGTTCCTCAGGACTCCCTATGGACAAAACCCAAACAGTGAGCAGGGGATGACAGAATTAGGCTTTGTTGATACGCTGATATATTGGTCATGAAGTCTACCCCACCCTGGCATCTGTTATGTCAAATAACTCAGTGGGTTATTTTAGAGCCAAAGGCAGGACCATCAGGGAAAATAGAGCGCACCAGCTCAAAAAGACCTGGACCATCTCCACGGGCACTGAGATTTTGCTTTAAGTCTGCAAAAACTAGAATTTTCTGCAGAATCTAGAAAGCAACAATGAATAATCCTACCTGGGGAGATAAAAAGTCTTGGAGCCATTACGAACAAACCTTTTAACTCCAGTGGTTGAGAAAGCCATGTCTTGTGGGAAGCTTAGCCTGATGCCCATGTAAGAGATTCTCTGAGACCCCACAGATGAGTAAATTCTGGAGCTGAGATTTGTGCACTTTTTGGCTTTGAACCAGAACACTGGAGACTGGGGAACATTTTGGAAGTTCCAGTTCACTTCACCTATTCTTCCCAGGGCCATCCCATGCCAGATGCTATAGGAGAGATGTGTCTCAGTATATGGGTTATGAGACCCTGATAGAACTGACCCCAACCAAAGGAGAAACTCTGAGAATGACTGCATGAAGTCCTTCAGTTAGGTTGCAGGTCTGTAATCATGGGCAAGTTGTTTAACTTGTTTTCTCTTTTTTTAAAAAGAGGATATTGATATTGATCTGTTGTGAAATTTCCATGAGACAATGTATGTAAATCACTCAGAACAGTGCTCTGAACATCATAAATTCTCTCTGTTCAACAACAGTAGCAAACAGCAATGCAAGTACCCAGGGTCATTGAACTCTACTAAAGGTGCTGGGACCACTCAAACTGGAATAGAAGCTTGGTGGAGCTAAGGCCTGGCTTGATCTGGGCCTGTAACCCCAACAGAAGGTTTTCCTTACCCATTTTTAATTTGGACAGGTCCTTCCACAGCTCATTCATTAGCTAGACTAGACCATGAAATTCAATTTGGGTTTGAGGATAGACAAGTATGGCTACTAGGATCCTGCTCAGGGAGCTTTCATTTTGGTTTCAAGGAGCTTTTCATTTCAAAGCAGCTGAAAGCAGTGTAAAGAACAGAAATGCAACCAGGAAATATCCAGGTTGGTAGTTGCTGTTCCTCTGGCCTCTTATGTCACTCAAGGAAAAGTACTCCTCAGAGCTTCGCCATGTTGGCAATAAGTGGGTGGAACCAGATGTCTGCCAGGCGCTACCACACTATAAGAATTCTTAATAAGGCAATAATTCTGTTATTCCAGCCATGTCACCCAGGTCCAAAGTCCAAGCCTTGATATTCTTGCCTTGGGGCAGTCACCCCTTATCTGTACCTATGCTGCAGGCATGGTGGTGTTGACTCATAAGGAGCATTGTGTGCATTACTAAAAGGCACTTTTTGCTCCAACAAATGCAGATCTCTAATCAGGACTCCTGGCTTGACAAACTAAGCTTGCGCAGAGCACAAGTTGCACAACCACATATGGCAGCCCTGGGTAGGGCCTTGGAGTTCCGATTTTTGTTTGGAGCTTGCTGCAGCAATCTCTGCCTTAGGGTAGGTGAGGGAAGTTGGTTTCACTGAAGGTGAAGCCAGACTTTAGGGAAAATTTAGGATCATTACCATTTAGCCATGGTTGTTCTTTGCTATGACGCAAGAGCAGATACGTATTTGATACCAGGAGCTCCATGAAGGGGATGGATGGCTTTGAACCCCTGGGCTGACTGGTGAACACAGAACTGCCAGTCTGTGGAAGTTGACCTCTGAGAGTCTGGAGAACTTGACTAGGTACAAAGACAGGGTCAGTCAAGTGTAAAATACCAGCTTTTTTCTTTATCTAGCATCTCTTTAAGGAACTTCCTTCCTTCAGTTTTAGCTCACCTCAATTCCCCACATCAGGGGTGGACCTTTTGATTACAGTGATTGATTTACCGTTAGGTATATTATCCAAGCCAGGCCACTCAATCTTCTCTGAGACATTTCCTGGAACTAGCAAACATAAATAAATAAATAGACAAACTCTCTCCCCGGTACTTCTATGCCCTGCCCCTACACAATCACTGATGGAATCATTAGCTGGGAAGGTAGGTGATAGAAGTTTAGAGTGGCTAGTGGCCATCTTTGCTATTACATAAGGAAGGAGAGTCAATTTGAATGTAAAGCCAACACTGAGAAAGCAGAGAAGGGCAAAGGGAGGGTGGACCCAGTGATACTTATTTGACTCCTAGACCCTTCTGTACCTGAAATCATTTATTTCTGGGCTTCTCCCTTCTTCTATTTCCTTTCTTCCCTTTTCTCTTTTTCCTTCCTTCTTTTTCTTGTTTGGGTTGAAATATGTTTGAGTGTCTTTTTGTCACTTTCAATACAAAGAATCTGACCAATAAATAATAAGATGCACTGAACTAATTTATTGCTATAGGAGAGTTGGCCATTGTCTATGCTCACTTAAACTTGGGTCTGACAGGGAGGAAGTAGAGAGAAACTCCCTCGAAAAACTTAGGAAATGATACTTCTAACTCTCTAGGGAGCAAAAAAGGGAGTCAAGGATTTGAGTGGAGAAGTGTGGTTTTATCCTGTAAGTTGTCCTTGAACCAGGCAATTTCCCAGGTAGGTCTTAAAGCTAGATGGGAGACCAGGGAACTAGAAGACTTTTCGTTATGAGAGGAGGGAACCTCAAAATAGGGAGACAAGAGGCTGGTCCAAGCCGGGTGTGGTGGCACACGCCTGTAATCCCAGTACTTTGGGAGGCTGAGACAGAAGAATAGTGAGTTCAAAGCCAGTCTCAGCAAAGGCGAGGTGCTAAGCAACTCAGTGAGACCCTGTCTCTACATAAAATACAAAATAGGGCTGGGGATGTGGCTCAGTGGTTGAGTACCCCTGAATTCAATCCTCCGTACCAAAAAAAAAAAAAAAAAAAGAGGCTGGTCCAGATTCTGGCCTCCTCTAAGCCCCTCAGGACATGCTACACCGCAATCCCTCTGAGATGAGATCATCATTTCTCTACTTGATTACAACCTTAGGCTCAAGCCTGCTGGTATTCTATGGCTAACCATGTTCTTAAAGTTTGCTTTGGAGAAATTGCACCCAAATTCCCCAGTGAGGTCTCCCCCTGTTGTATAAAATAGTGCTGCTGTAAAACCTCTCTGCACTATCAATGGCCATTTTCTTAGGGTAAACTTATAAAAGTGGAATTTACTGGGTTAAAGGCTGTGCATATTATTAAGGTTTTTTATTCATATTTAAGGAAGAAATATTATCCATTTCTAATCAGCTGGGTGTAGTGGTGCACATCTGTAATCCCAGCTACTCAGGAGGCTGAGGAAGTTCAAGGCCAGCCTCAGCAACTTAGCGAGACCTCATCTCAAAATAAAAATAAAAAGCAAAAAGGGCTACATGGATGCGGTGGCACATGCCTGTAATCCTAGCACTTAGGGAGGCTGAGACAGGAGAATCGCGAGTTCAAAGCCAGCCTCAGCAATGGCGAGGCGCTAAGCACCTCAGTGAGACCCTGTCTCTACATAAAACACAAAATAGGGCTGGGGATGTGGCTCAGTGGTGGAGTACCCCTGAGTTCAACCCCTGGTACCAAAAATAAATAAATAAAATAAAAAGAAATATTATCCATATCTAGAACAGAGATGTGAAAAGTTCCAGCTCTTGTCAACTAGAACGTGGCCGATTGCCAAAAAATGAATATAAGAGCTGACCTGTTTTTCAGAAAAACAGAGCCACATCACAATATCTATAATAAATTAAATTAGGACCATAAAATGTGATGTGAGTGCAGCAGATCATGTAGCATTAAGCAAATTGGATTGCCTTGTTCCCAGGAGACACAGGACAGAAAGCACTAGAAAGATGATGTAATGGAGTTATCAGGATGCTTCTTTGACAGTATTCCCAGAGTAGGAAGTGTGGTGGTATAGTGGTGGTGACAATGGTGACAACAGCTGTTACATCAGCTATAGCTGCGTTGTTTCTCAATAAATGGAGTTAGGCCCAGAGAAAGGTGAAGAACTCTCATTTCTCTCTCAGGGAACTCTTTGTCTAATGAGAGAGATCACTAACTATAAATAAAATTATCTCAAGGGAGAGATTTGGGCCCAATATAAAAAAGGGCATTCTAATAGTCCAGCCATAGTTGCAAATTTAAAGCACTTGAAAGTACTATGGAGACCATAAAACATCATTGGGGTGGTGCTAGGTTCTAGGGAGTCAGACATGAAGGACATGGTCCCCATCTCTAGGGAGCTTCCAGCCCTCTAGACAATCACTCTAGAATGTGGTAAGATCTGTGACAGAGGAGTGTAATAGGAGACTCAGTAATGGAACTAATAAGAAAGCAGTGTTTAACTTCATCTACTGTTTTAAAAGGATTTAGAAGAGGTGACATGAGCTAGTTCACAAAGAATGAATAGAAGTTTGCCAGGTAGGTAACTGAGAGAGAGACACAGGTAGAGTGAAGGGCAAGCATGTAACCTCAGTGGTCTCCACAGTTTGGGTTATAACTAGCTTGTCCCTATTAGTTCCCAGAATTTAGTACTCCAGGCCCCACGTGGAGTGATATCAGTCTAGTCTGTGGCCCTCTGAGGTTCTACCAGGATCCTTGGGTTTACTAATGTAGAGGGGAGGAAGATATTCTAGCTTGGTTTTGGTTTGGAGGAAGGAGTTAGGAGTTGGGGGATGGTGTTATAGTAGCAGAAGGCTGCAGTTAGTAAGGAGGAGCCAGCCTAGGCCAGACTGCCCTTGGGGCAGAAGCTGAGCAAAGCTTAAAGCCTGAGAAAGGAAGTGGCCCTTTATTTCCCAACTTCCGATTATGAAATTTTTCAAAGAGAGAGAAGACTAAAAATGAGGATATTTTATCATATCTGCTTAATTTTATTTCTTTATGTATCTATTTAGGTGTATCTGTTTCTATATATTGCTGTATTATTCAGAAGTAATGTGTAGATACCATGATACTCACCTACACACTGCACCATGTATCTTCTGGAACTAAGAATCATCATATAACCTCAGCTGCATTATCATCTACTAATGGTGACAGTCTTTTTAAACTCTTCATCTCATTGTTGGCTGTTCTCTTAGTGGTCTAGAGTCATAGAAATGCAAGTGTCTGCTGGAGATAGGAATCCTGTCCTCATCACGCCCTGTGTCAGAACAAGGGAGGGTATCAAAACTGGCTGCAAGTATTTGAAGGGCTGTCAGGTGGAAGACTGAGTTGGCATTCCCTTTGGAGCCAGAGGAAAGCAATTGGAAAAAGAATGAAAGTTTCAAGGCGGCAAATTGAACCTGGATTGGAGCTTGCAGCCCCAATCAGCGGTGAGTTTCCTGTCACTGGAGATAACCAGGGAAAATTGGATGGGCCTTTCTCTGGGATGTTGTGGAGAGGAATTGTGTTGGATAGAAACTGATTTATAGGTCTTTTAAGTCCTTTCCAACAATTCTCAGGGGATAGGAACAAGAAGTTCTGGAGAGACCTCCAACTGATATATAGGTTATAATCTAATTATACCAGTTCTAGTCTACTCTGCCTACCCTAAACAAAGTTGATTGCTCCTATATGAATCCTAAGATTGGATTTTTTTTTTCTCTGCAATTTTATAGCCCCGGTTGCTCTTGGTAAATCTGGCAAATGTTCTTATATTTTCTGTAGGCTGACAGAAAGACTCAGAGAATTCTGCTTTCTTTAAAAAGGAGGCTGGCCTTTTCATTTTGGCAAAAGATTGAGAGGTCTGAATGGGTCTCTTTTCTTTTTTATTAACTGCAAAATAAAAGGCCTCAAGGGATGTATCACTAGATGTAAGAGTAGCTTGGATGGAATTTATATCTATGTCGATAATGTACTTCTAGAGATAAGCAGCAGTAATAGATATTTTCAAAACTTCATGGGAGTTTGTTCAGTAAACTAATGAATGGGTATCACTGACAAGCTTCTCAGAGTGGAAATCATGAAACGCTTGTCTGATAGGGTAAGAGAGGAGAAACCCTGGGCATTTGCCTGGTGGTGGAGTAGTGTCAGTTCTAAAGGAGGGCTACCTTTTTACTGTTTGAATTCAATTTAATTTTATGCAGGAAGTGGCTGAATGGAATTATATTTATAGGAAGCCACACAACGAAGTGTGTGGCTCTTCTGTTAAATGGCCAGGGCAAGTCCCTATATGTAGCAATTATTTCAGCTTCCTACTCTATAAAAGCTTTGTGTACATTTACAGACCCATTGAAGACAAATGAGATAGTGTTGATTCTTTAAAAAGTTGAGTATATAGAATTACACAAATGTGAAGGATGAACTTGCTGCCATCTAAAGGATATCCCAGGCCTATTGGCTAAATGCGAAGTAAGAACTTTCTACTTGGTATAACAAGCTGGGGAGGTCTTATCCTCAAGTAGATAAGGTGTGAAGCGGAACTACTTTAAACAGACCTGATTTCTAACAAAGGTTTGGTTAGAAATAGATTAGATAAACATATTTAATATAATAAAAATGTGTTCAGATCTGGTATCAAGGACTTTGGCAAGTGGTTTTTGGTGAACACCTGTTTCTTTCAAATTCCTGAATGGCTTCCCATCTGGCTCTGCAGTCCCACAGTTCCTTTCCTCTAAGGCCTATTCTTGATTTGTACATAGCGATTTTTTACAGAATGCTTTTCTGTTTTGCTCTGCTCTCTCTGGAAGTCCTTTTCCCTACTTCTGCTTCTAAAAATATTAATTATGACCACAAAGAAGGCAGGGGCTTGGCTTTCTCCCTTTTACTTGTATGCTGTCTCAGAGTCTTAGCAAGTGTAAATGAGTGGCAGCATAGTGAAGCTCTATGGATGATGGTGGTAGTGGTGAACGAAGGGGAAGTGATTTTTCACACTCAGGAGCTCAGTTCTCAGTTTCTGTGCCGCTTCATTTTCTTCCTTGTGATGTGCAGTGTTCCAGGCTGGCAGCATGCTGTGAACAAAAAAATTGTATTCTACAGACTCTTTAGATAGGCTGGGACTTGGCAAGGGCTGAAAGCAAATCATGCACCTGCATAACCTTTTCAGCATGACAAAGAATTATGTCCCTCCCTTCCACAGGAAATGCTCCCAGATGACAGCACAAACAAACCCTAATTAAGTCTTTCCTTGGATTCCCAGGTCTTTTCCTCCAACCTTTTCTTGGGCTTAGATATGTAATTAAAAGGAAAGTGGAGAAACAAAAATCAGCTATAAGATTGAGAGGGGGAGAGGACAGGGATGTATCACAGTGGTAGAGCACTTGCCTAGTGTGTGTGAGGTCCTGGGTTTGATCCCCCCAACCCCCAAAAAAGATTCAGGTGGGAATTTGGGAGTTTGGGAGCTACCTAATCATAAGTAAGGGCTAGAATCTCTGGTGGCATTTTTGCTGTTGTTGTTATTGGTATGGGGAATTTAACTCAGGGGTGCTTAACCTCTGAGCCATATCTCCAGCCCTTTTTATATTTTATTTTGAGACAGGGTCTCACTAAGTTGTTTAGGTCCTTGCTAAGTTGTTGAGGCTGGCTTTGAACTCATGATCCTCCTGCCTCAGCCTTCCAAGCCACTGGGATTGCAGAGATGTGCCACTATGCCTGATTCTTAAGATGCTTTTGATGGAAAAATTGGTTGCAATTATAGAACATTTTCTCAAATGTTTTGAGTTTGCATTTTTGTCTCTGAATAAGAGAATTTCAGTCAATACAGGCATGCACTGCATAAAGATGTTTTAGTCAAGGATGGATCACATATACAATAGTAACTTTATAAGATTATATTTCCGTGTGTGTGTGTGTGTGTGTATGTGTGTGTGTGTGTGTGTGTGTGTGTGTGTACACATATGGTCTCTGTTTCTCTGTCACTGGAGGTGGTCTGAGGACATCCCAGAGAGGGAGATCTCAACTCAGGACCATTGGGGTCCTTGACAAACTGTACAAAAGTTTTCTGGATGCATCTGATATGGAGTCACAGAGATTTATTCAGGAAAGCAAGGAATACACATTTAAGGGAGACTGTGGGCTATCTCAAGAGTGAGATGCATGGCTGGGTACAGTGGTACATGCTTGTAATCTCAGTGACTCGGGAGACTGAGGCAGGAGGATTGTAAATTCAAAGCCAGCCTTAAGCAATTTAGTGAGGCCCTGAACAACTTAACAAGACCCTGTCTCAAAATAAAAAGTAAAAAGAGTTGGGGGTGGGGATGTGACTCAGTGGTAAAGTGTCCCTGAGTTCAATTACCAGTACCAAAAAAAAAAGAAAAAAAAAAGTGAGATACAATTTTGGGTCCTGGGCTCCCCCCCTCCCCTCTCTTCTTCTTTGGTACTGGGGATTGAACTCAGGAGCACTCAACCACTGAGCCACATCCCCAGCCCTATTTTGTGTTTTACTTAGAGACAGGGTCTCACTGAGTTGCTTAGCGCTTCCACCGTTGCTGAGGCTGGCTTTGAACTTGCCATTCTCCAGTCTCAGCCTCCCAAAGTGCTATTACAGGCGTGTGTCACTGCGCCCAGCTCCTGGGCTCTTATTTTAGAGGAAATTTGGTAAGGGTATGTGGGGATGACAAAAGCATGGTGATCACAAGATGGCTTACAACCGTCTGGCAATTCTCAGTTGACATCTTCTCTATTATTTAATGATCAACAGATAACACTGAGAAAGTACCCTATGTTACAGGTTTCAGATCTCCCTTTACTCAATCTATTCTAAAAGTACATGTACTAGTGAGATAATTAACATTGCACAGGATAAGTTTCATGACTGGGTGAATTTCTAGTAACTTTAAGATTGTGAGTGAGGATCTATAGATTTTCCAGAAATTTGGGAGTAACATGCCTGAGAGACAAAACAGGCTCGGGGAGTGAAGGTATGAGGAAATTTAGCACAAGTCTTTTCAGATTAAAGTTATAGTCTCCTTGTCCTTCTTTTTGTCTTCTGTCTTTTTAAAATTTCTTCCTTCCTACCTCATCCTATTTTCCTGTCCACTTTATGCTTCCTTCTAGGCCAAGTGAAGGCCCAAAAACTCAGAGTTCAGTACAGACGGGTTTTTTTTTTTTTTTTTTCCTGTCTTATTTAGAAAAATAATCAATGTGAGGTGGTGCCCTTGGCTGAATATTTTCTTTCCAGTTCCTGAAGGGGCCTATTTGCTGGCCAGACTGAGATTCACACATTTGCACTTTTCTAATCAGAGAGGGAGCAGAAGAGACCAGGAGCCTGGTGGTGCCTGAAACTCAGCGAGTCAGCCTCCTTTGGGAAGGAGAAATCAAATCAGTCCTGGAAGGGGCGGGCCTGTCTCCTGCAATGCCCCAGATTGGCCTACTTCCTTTTGTAATTTGCACAATAGACCAGAAGATGGGGCTCTTGACCCTGGAGTCAAGGGCCAGAGGCTCTGTTTTCATATTTGACCTGGAGGAAGGTCACTTCCACCAGAGCTCCTAAGAATCATCTCTACCTCTTCATTTCTCTTCCTATGTTGCCCACTTCACTTCTACCATGGCTGAGACCTATCTTCCAGGAGAGTGGGAATGCAGGCATATCTTCCTTTTGGATTACTAAATTGCCTGGGTCAGTCTAACTGAGCCCCTTGTCTCCGGTTTCTGCTTCTAATCCATTGTGCCCTCATGGCAGATTTCAGAGATAGCACCATTTTCATAGAACAGTATAGGACAGCATAGCATAGTGAACAAGAACTCTAGAGCCAGGCCCTCGACTCATCTTAATGTGGTGAAGCTTTCCTCATCTCAGAGAAGCTCTCCTTGATCATCTCCCATTCGAGGAGCCTTTTATTACATGACACTGTCATTTACTTTTTAGTAGCTATCACAACTTGTACTGATCTTGTTTGCTTACTTGTTTACTGTTTACCCACCTAACTGAAGATCCAAGGGGGCAAGCACTCTGTTTTGTCCCCACCACCTAACACACAGCTGGATACATAAGGTCTCAATAAATGTGTTCTGATTTATCAATGAATGGTTGAATCCTAGCTTAATGACTGCCTGACCTTGACCTGACCTTAACTTCACTAAGCCTTAGTTTTCTTATCAGTGAAATGGAAAAATAATAGAGATACAATGACTATTGCAGGAAGGTGTTTCCCTAAACCTTTCAGCAGAATTCTACTTTCTGTCATAGAAGAAAAACAGTCTAAATTCATTAGTCTTCTCTTCACAATTTGACCATAGCCCTCCCCCTCCTTAACTTTATCCTTTTTCTCAAGGTGCTAAGGATTGAACCCAGGGCCTTGTGCATACTAGACAAGCACTCCCCCACTAAGTTATACCTCAAACCCTGACCATAGCTTTCTTTACTACAACTTTTACTTCCTACTGCTTTTCTCAATTTATTTTTTTGCTTTAGCCCAAATCATGACTAACCTGAATGACCCATATACATTACTACTCTTTAAGTTTTTGCCCAAGACTTGAGATACTTGCCCTTCTTACCCTGGCTCAATTAAATTTTACCCATGTTTTCAGACTAACTCAAACTCATGTCCTCCTTGTCACTTTCTTGAAGTACTCCAAGTCAAAGATCATTTCTGAATTTTGTAATCTTCTAAATTTTTGTAATCTTTATTCCCCAAGCACAATCTTCCCTTTATCCACCATCCTTGGAAGGAAGGCTTCTTGGAAGAGATGGCTTTTTGGATTAATTTTGAAGGACAGTTATTCATATGGCTCTTATTCTATGTTCTATTTTCTTGTCATTATATTAACATGTTTTCTCTTAGACTGTTAAGCTCCTTGGAAATATAGTTTAGATTTCCTTGTATCTTTAGTGCTATTTGGGTCTCTACATAGTAGATATTCAATGTATTTGTTATTAGATTGAATTAAAAATACATATATATTCTAACTACTTTTTTCTTTTTGGGGGGGTGGTGTGTACTGGGGATTGAACCCAGGGGCTCTTTACCACTGAGCTACATCCCCAGCCTTTTTTAATTTTTATTTTGATACAGGATCTCTCCTAATTGCAGAGGCTGCCTGGAACTTGCTGTCTCCCTTCCTCCTGATTCTCTGGGATTACAGGTGTCCACTGTGCCCAGCATATTTGCTAACTTACTTTCGATATATCCAGTATTCTTCAAGGCTCTTTGGAATCTTCAGAAAGGCATAAGAAAAACAATCATTACTTTCAAAGAACTTATGATATTGTAATAAGCTAAAGTCAACATATAAATAATGTACTTAAATAAACACTGCAAGATAACTGCTATGAGAAACATATGAAATAAGGGTTCTGAAGAGGGAGAGATGACAACTGGTAAGGATGTCAGGGACAATAGCATAAAAGAAGATTTCTTGGAGCCGGGCGTGGTGGCTCACGCCTGTAATCCCAGCACTTTGGGAGGCTGAGACAGGAGAATCGCAAGTTCAAAGCCAGCCTCAGCAAGGTGAGGCAGTAAGCAACTCAGTGAGACCCTGTCTCTACATAAAACACAAAATAGGGCTGGGGATGTGGCTCAGTGGTCCAGTACCCCTGAGTTCAATCCCTGATAACAAAAAAAAAACCAAAACATTTCTTGGAAGAGGTGGCCTTTGGGATTGACTTTGAAGGATAGTTAAGATTTTTTTAAAATATTTTTTTAGTTGTAGATAGACACAATAATCTTTATTTATTTATTTTATGTGGTGCTGAGGATTGAACCCAGTGCCTCACGCATGCAAGGCGTGAGCTACAATCCCAGCCGGGATAGTTAAGATTTTGACAGGTAAAAATGGGGGATGAGAATGGGATTGTGAATTAAGATTCATGGGATAGGTTTTATGAAAACACAGAGAGTTGGATATATAGACATTAAAATGCAGAAACAGGACAAGGAGCTTATGCAGGAGTTGAGAAATCTGTTGTTTTTTGGGGATGCCAAACCCCAAGTTTGTTATTTCAGGGCTAGTGTAAGAGATGGTATGCAAATGCTGAACCTTAACATGTACTGGACTATGTCACCCAAGAGTAGCTTCTTGGAGGCTGAAAATTATTTTCAATGATCCTCCCCGCCCATAACGTGGATTCACCTACAGTCTGATGTGATAAGTGCATATAAAAAAAAGGCCCCTTTCTTCCTCTTAGGGATAGAGGATATGTTAGATTTTAGCCAGCTTTTCTTTTAAACGCAAATCAAACTGAATACATTACTCATGATCTTCTAATCTTGTCTTAGATATTAGTTCTGTTATTAAATAATAATTTGTCTTAGATCATTTCCTGGAAAAGTTGGAAGGGTTTTTGTGAAACTACTTCAACAATCATCCCTTAGCTCAATTCTGCTTTTTGATGCGGGACTGAGACTCAGGGAGAAGACCTAAGATTTAGAGATCCTGTGGAGCGGGTCTGGCCACTGTCTACCTACTTCTCTTTAGCGCTTTTAATTTGGCCATCAGCTCAGGGATTAATGATTTTAGAAGGCCGCCTCCCTTAATCCTCAATGACTTCCTCCTGAAATCCTGAAAGTCATTTTCTCAGAATTTAAAAACCATCTCCTAAAGAATATAATCAGAATAGACAAAATAGACACTTTCTCAGTTTTCAAGAGTCAGGTGCAGTCGCAAATAGAAGCAGAGATTTTCAATTTCTAGCAAGCAGTTGGAAGGCCCTTCAAGCCCAAAGGCCCCTGAAGGGAGGGAGGCGGTTTCCACAGCAACCGAGCCCGGGAGCTGTTGGTTCCCTCAGCTCCCTCCTCCTCCTCCTGGTAGCCCAGGGTACCGCCGGACAGCGTCCTCCGGTGCTCTGAGCCCTGATTGGCTGCACAGGTCGCTCGCCGATTGGCTGCGACGGGTGCCTCGCGGGCCGGTGGCTATGGAGGCGGAGGCGGTTGATGGTTGACCGTTGGCTCCAGGGTAGGGGGTCGCCGCTCGTGTGATCAGCTCACACACGACCAGGGGGCGAGGGCTGCTGACGTTCTGCTTGGAACCCACCGGGGAGACCTAGTTCCGCTCCGCCATGCCGGCGGGGAGTAACGAACCGGACGGCGTCCTCAGCTATCAGGTAGGGCCCCGCCTCCTGCCCCTCCCCAGGGCTCAGCCTCCTCATCCTCTGCCCACCCTTCTTTCTTCTGCCCCCAAACCCGGGCTTCCGGGGCCACTCCCTGAGGGCGAGGGGAGGCCAGGCCGGGACACCAGGGGGCGCTCCGGGCGCTTGGGGATCAGGCCGGGGCTTCTAGAGAGGGTGACCTTGGGACGAACCTGGGAGCCGGCTCATCGCTGCTCCATCCCTTGCACCGCCGAGGAGCCCTGAGGGCTGGCGGGCGGTGACCTCAGTTCTCAGATCTTCCCTGGTGGGAGAGGCCAGCTTCTGACCTCTCATTGTCCTGAGGAACGTGGACGAAAGGGTATCTAGGGACCTTGTTCTGGTCTTTGTGTTTTTATTTCTGGGTGCTTTTGGTTTCTCAATGGCTCAGAGGAAGAGCACAGAAAGGCTGTGGAGGCTGAGAACCGTCCGCGTCCGTGTGGCCAGCTTTGTGATTACTCCACCCCATTGCACAGACATTTGACAAGTTCTGGGTAGGGAAGCACATGGGCTAAGGAAATGTTGAGGGGTCAGAAGCAAATGCTTGTTTAAGGGAATGAGAAAATCAGATTTAAGTAACTGATTACAATTGTGGGATGGCTAATGTAATGAAGCATTAGACTAGGTGTTTAAATCCCACATCTGCCTCACAGGTTTTGTGACCTTGCGTAAGTCACTTGCTTCCTTGAGCTTGTTTCATTTCTTAAAATGGAAGTGATGATACTTGCTTTACTTACTTCATGTGGTTGTTTTGAGGATCAAATGAGGTGTTATTTGTGAAAGGTTTATAGTGTGATATCCAGTGAGTGGCAGCTTATTAAGTTCTCACTCCTCCTTTCCTGTGCAGTCAGATGGTGTGTTACTGTTCTGGAGAGAAGGCTTCAAGGGGTGAGGGGAGTTAAGACAAGTGGAGGTCTGTGAAGACAATGATGACCATCTCAGGAAGGATGACAGGTCTTGGAGACAAATGCCATCTTGATGTGACTCAGGGATAGTTTCTGAAATGGAGATGGGAAAACATCCCAAGTTTGTAGCAAAATGGATATCAGACACTGATTCCTTCCATTTCCTCCTGGTAATAGTTTGCTACTAGAAGGTCCACATTTGTTCTTTGTTTGTTCAGTCAAAAAAGGAACAATACCTAAAATTTTGAAAAATCTTTCCATATCTAATCCTCTAGAGGTCTGCTACATGTATTCAACCTCTGTTTAGGATACAATATTGAGCAAAAACAAGTAATGCTCTTGCCTGCCTGGAGATTACCACTATCTGTTGGGAAGCAGGATAAAGTAACCCCCTCTCCTCTTTTGTGGTATTGGGGATTGAACCCAGGAGCTTGCACCTGCTAGGCTAATGTTCTACCACTGATTTATGTCTCCAGCCCTTTATAATTTTATTTTGAGACAGAGTCTCACCCAATTGCCCAGCTGGCCTCAAACTTGTGATACTCCTTCCTCAGCCTCCCAACTTTCTAGGATAACAGGTGGACCACTATGTTTGGCGGAAGTCACCATTTTAAATCAAATAATCACTCAAATGAACATATTATTATAAACCGTGATAAATGTTTTAGAAAAACATAGGCAGTCCTATGAGTTTAAACAATGGTTTCATCCTTAATCTTAGATCAGAGAAGTTTTGCTATGGAAGAAAAATTGGATAAAGATCTAAAGGATGGGCAAATATCATCTGAGGAAAGAAGGAAATCAAAGGGACTTGGAGACAAAAAGAAAAGCCTATATGAAAGTCCTGTGGCAGAAGGGGCATATCCTGAAAGAAGCCTATTGTGGTTAGAACCAGAGGGAGCAATGAGAGGAATGGTGTAACACCCCTGTTGAGAAAGTTGGTATTTATCTGAGGAACAAGGAGATGCCGTTGGAGGAGTTTGAGGGGAAGGGGAAGGTTAGGCAGGAGAGAGAGACCTCAGGAGAGAGCAAATGACATCATGGTCAGATTTTCCTATTGAAAGATTTCTCTGGCTGCAGTAGGTAGAACAGGCTGGAATGAATGTGAGGAGACAGTGTCTTTAACATGCAGAATGTGTGCAGGTTGTATTGACAACATAATAGACGTTAGGTTTCTGTTAGTGTTCTGTGAAATTGATAATCCTGAGGGCTTCTGGAGTAGGATAGGCAATAATTATCTCTTTTACATATAGTTTGTGAAACTTTCACAGGTGGTAGAATGAGCAGAGGAAATGGAATAGAGTGGGAACATTAGGACCTCATGAAGGCTGGAGTTAGGCATTAGGCAAATGAGAACATGAGATACAGGGAGGAAAAGAGAATGAGTAAAGAGGAAAGGAAGTGGGGTGATTTGGGGGAAGGCACAGTCAACCAATTGACAATTACCAATCAAGCCTCCTATGTGCTAACTAGGATATGTGCAGGGGAGGTGGACCTGGCAAAGTGGGTAGGTTGTATAACTTGTAAGCAGAGAGGTTCCAGACATTACTTAGGTTCTATGTATCAGAACCCTGCGCTGTTACCTCTGATGTGAACTACTGCCCTAGCCTTCTACCAGTACCCTCTGTTTTCTTTCTTGCCCTTCTACAGCCCACTCTTCACATGCCAGTTAAGAGGGAGCTTTCATTTGCTTTTGTTTCTTTTTCTTTTCAAGATACTTGGAATTGAACCCAGGTCCTTACACATCGTAGGCAAATGCTCTACCACTCCCCAGTCAGAGAGAGTTTTTAAAAACAAATCAGATCATGCCATATCCTATCCTGAAACCCTTCAATGGCTTCCCAGTGCACTTTTTTTTATTCTCAAGTCCAAATCCTTGTCATGGTTTACCAAACTTTAACATGGTCAGGGCCTTACCCACCCTCCTGGGACTGCCTTTCCTCTGCTCTCTCACCTTGCACCTCTGCTCTGGGTTTCTTTTTTTCTTTCTTTCTTTCTATATAGCGAGCTCCTTCAAACCTCAGAAGCTTTGTTCTTGTCATTCCTTCTATCTAGGACACTCTTCTACCCAGGCCACCTCATGACTCAGTTCACATCTCATTTCTTTGGAGTGGCTTTCCCTGACCTTCATTCCTAGTCACTCTCCTTCCTATGATATTTCTCTCTCTCTCTCTCTCTGCCCTTTTTATTTTTTATTTTGAGACAGGATCTTGCTAAGTTGCTAAGGCCTTCGTGAAGTTGTGGAGGTGGCCTCAAACTTGTGATCTTCCTGTCTTAGCCTCCTGAGACACTGCACCCAGTGCCTGTTTTATTTTCTTACCACATATAACTTATCTAAAACGTTCTTGTTTTAATTTCTTAATTATTATCTTCTCAAATAAGAGCTTCATGAGGGCAGAGACCAGGCAGAAAATCTTATCATCTAGCACAGTGCTTGGAGTAAAATTGCTGCTTGGTTGCATGAGTAATTGTACTCTCCTGTATCCAAAGCCAAGGTGCCTCTCCTTAGGAAGCTCATGATCTAGACAGGATTAGCACAGAACAATAGACAGCCATTATTGATTACACAAAAACTCTCCCTTCTTTGCTGCAGTTCCTTTGCTCAAGTGTTCAAGCTGAAAAATTTTTCCCTTCCTCTCTACTGAGGAAATTTCATTTGTACTCAAGGTCTGGTTCCATATCACTCTATCAGAATTTGCCACAGTCTCCTCTATGTACAGTGCTTATCAAATGTTGTCACCTTCCACACCCACTTGTGGAATATACATGTTCATCTCTGCTGCCTAGCTGACAGCTCCCTTTGCGGTTGCTGTTGAGTTAAATTTTTTGACTAGCCACATGCAGTGGCACACACCTGTAATCCCAGCAATTCAAGAAACTGGCGCAATGTTGGGCACAGTGGCACACGCCTGTAATCCCAGCAATTTGGGAGGCTGAGACAGGAGAATCATGAGTTCAAAGCCAGCCTCAGCAATGGCGAGGTGCTAAGCAACTCAGTGAGACCCTGTCTCTACATAAAACACAGAATAGGGCTGGGGATGTGGCTCAGTGGTTGAGTGTCCCTGAGTTCAATCCCTGGTACCAAAAAAAAAAAAAGAAGCTGGCACAAGAGAATCACAAGTTTAAGTCCAGCCTGGGCAACTTAGTGAGACCTTCTCTCAAAAAAAAGGTGGGGGGGGGTTGCGGATGTAGCTGGGTGGTAGAGCATCCCTGAGTTCCATTCCTGGTACTGCAAAAATAAAAAAAAAAATAAACACATAAATAAATGTTATTGAGTGTTTGTCATGTGCCAGGCACCGTGCTAGATGTTTTCCATGCACTATCCCATTTCCTTTTTCTTCTTTTTCCACTTTGGTGACCAAAATCCAGGGCCTTGCACATGCTGGGCAAGTATTTGACCATAGAGTTATATTCCCAATCCCTCTATAACATTTAATTCTCTCTATAACTCTGAGAATTATATATCATTTTTATTCCTTTTTTTTTTTTTTTAAATGAGGGGTTGAACCCAGGGGAGCTTTACTACTGAGCCACGTTCCCAGCCCTTTTTATGTTTTTCATTTAGAGACAGGTTCTCACTAAGTTACTAAGGGTCTTGCTAAGTTGCTGAGGCTGGCTTTGAACTTGTGATCCTTTTGCCTCAGCCCCCTGAGTAGCTGGGATTATAGTCATGTGCCACTTCACTCGGCCTAATTCCCAATTTTCAAATGAGGAAAACTCAGAAAGGTTAAGTAACTTCTAGTAAGTGGTAAAGCTGACTATGGCTCTGCCAAGTCCAGGGCTGCCTCTTTCCAAAGGATATGTATTTAATTACTGTGCATTACTGAAGCTTATGTCTTTGAAATACAGATCAGTATCTAGCTCTGAATGAGTGCCTAAGAACTATCTGGGGGCTGGGGATATAACTCAATGGTAGAGTACTTACCTACCATGTAATAGGCCCTGGGTTGAATCCCCAGTACTGCCATTAAAAAAAGATTTTGGGAAGACACTGATGACAAGATGTACAAAGGATGTATTAGAGTGGGAGAGGCTAGAATAAGGGAGGCCAGTGAGGAGACTGTTAGTGAAATTTAGGGAGAGTTAATTAAGGCCTGCATTATTCATTTTGATGAGACGTCTATGTTTTTGAAAATTTAAGAGTTGATGAGCTCTTATAAGGTGTAGTAATAGAGGAATATGATCAGACAGCTTTAGGGAAAGCTCTTACTTTAGACTGGAACTGGGAACATCTTGTAGCTTCACATTTCTCCTCATCATCACTTTCAGAAATGACCATACCAGAGGAAGTGCTAAAAGAAGAAGGCTGCAGAATTGAAGGGAGGTTTAGGGAGAACAGAGTGGAAGAGGGGGAAAGCAAGTGATTTGGGGCAATTATGAAGGCTTTTATATGTGCCAGGCCTGCTCAGAATGGAACATTTTGCAGATCTCTTCAGAATACCAAACTCTGGTAAATGGTATTAAGATGCACAGCTAATGGAAAAACCCATGTCAGGGTGGACCTGAAAAAAATTCCCAGGAGAGGAGTTTCTGAAGGAGACCTGAATTCTAGTGCTCATTGACTCTGGTACATGTTGGAGCTCAGTAAATATTTGCTGAGTGAATGAATGAATGGCTCTATAGGGAGCAGGGCAACTTTTCTGAGGGTCATGTCAGTTGATGGTAAGCAGTTAGTAAATATTTGCTCAATGTTACTGAATAAAACTGTCAACCCTAGATAGCAATTTCTTCTCACATTGCAGTGTGCATTTCATGCTCCCCTCACCCCGCTCCCAACACAGATGAACTGGGGAGCCTGCGGGCATTCTCTTTACCTGGCTTTACCTGCTTTGCTGGGAAGCTGCAGGAGAGATGTTGGTTGGCTGTCTTGCCAAGCATAGACTTGAGCAGAGAATTGGGGGACAATTCAGGATATAAGTTTACTTCCTTCGAAATCTATGGATAATCATCTTAGCTTATGGCAGTAGTAATCAGGACAAAGAAAAGCAACTGTGCTTGTTCTAAATCTGCTGCTAGGTTACAGCAACAAATCTTAGATAATAGAGTGGTTGGTTGTTTCCCATAAGGTAGTAACAAGTTTACTCTGGCCTTGGTAGTTAGGAAGTCATAATATTTATAGAGTATCAGTTACCTATTGTTGCCATGACAAATTATCACAAATTTAGTAGCTTAAACAATATAAATTTATAATCTCACAGTTCTGTAGTTCAGAAGTCTGACACAGGTCTTACTGCACTAAAATCAAAGCGTTGCCGGGGCTTCTTTCTGGAGGTGCCAGGAGGAAATGTTTCTTTGCCTTTTTCATTTTCTAGAAACTGCCCACATTCCTTGGCCCACAGTTACTTTCCTCCATCTCTTCCTCCACCTACAAAGCCAGAAACCTCATCTTTCAGACCCTAATTTTGTTGTTACATCTTTCTCTATAGTTCGACTCTTCTGTCTTCCTCTTCTACTTTTTTTTTTTTTTTTTTGTGGTACTGGGGATTGAACTCAGGGACACTCGACCACTGAGCCACATCCCCAGCCCTATTCTGTGTTTTATGTAGAGACAGGGTCTCACTGAGTTGCTTAGCACCTCGCCATTGCTGAGGCTGGCTTTGGACTCGCGATTCTCCTGTCTCAGCCTCCCTAAGTGCTGGGATTACAGGCTTGAGCCACCGCGCCCAGCTTCCTCTTCTACTTTGAAGGATCCTTATGATTACATTGAGATTACTTTGTAGTTTACATAATTCATGATCATCTCATTATTGTAAGGTGAACTAATTAGCAACCTTATTCTTATCTGTAATCTTAATTCCCCTTCCCCATGGAAGGTAACATATTCACAAATTCCTGGGATTATGATGCACATCTCTTTGGAAGTCATTATTCTCCCTATCACCATGTATTAACCAAGTCATCTATACTAGATAGGAATGAGTCCAAGTGGGATTCAATAAAAAGAATCACTGAGTAACAGGCATTTTGGAATTTTAGTTCCTTAACAGGCTACCAAAGAGTCAGAATGGGAAGCTCATGGGTATTCAGGAGCTCATGGCCACTGAGAAGAGGTCTGAAATAGCTGCACAAGTTCTCACAAAAACTTTTTTCTTGCTATTGGGTGTCTGTAGTTAGTAAGGAAGTAATTGAGGGCATTTGAGTTGGAAATCTGGGTTAGATTCAGGGTCTATGAGGGGCCAGAATTCAGATGTTCTGCTGGATGAAAAAGAAGATGGAAATGAATAAGGAAATGGAGAATAATTGGAGGTATGGGCAGCAAATGCACAGTTTGGCATATGAGGTTCTGGAATGCTAAGGATTTAAAGAGGTTATAATGTGGATCTTGAACTATTCTCATTGTGGGCATTAATCTTTGATTTGGCATCCTGAACTCTCTAAAATGACTAAGTTCTTTGCTTTTGACAATATTAGTTTGTGATAAGAAAGACAGACTTGAGTCTTCCTGGCCCACTCTGCCTTTGTAAGAGCTTATTTAGTCTTGACTTAGAACTGTTTTAAGGATTAACTGTTTTTTATTTATTTTTTGGTGCTGGAGATTGAACCCAGGGGCACTCAACCACTGAGCCACATCTCCAGCTCTATTTTGTGTTTTATGTAGAGACAGGGTCTCACTGAGTTGCTTAGCGCCTCGCCATTGCTGAAGCTAGCTTTGAACTTGCAATTCTCCTGTCTCAGCCTCCCTAAGTGCTGGGATTACAGGCTTGCGCCATGGCGCCCGGTTTAGGATTATCTGTTTTAAGGATTACATGTAGAGAAAATTCTAGGCTCAGTAAACATTTCTTCTTAATTCTAATTGTACCAATTTGGTTTGCTGATTTGTAATCTTGGAAGTAGTGCTGAGGATGTAGTTCAGTGGTACAATGCTTGCCTAGAAACCCTGGAAGTCATCTTTACATTTATTGATTTAAAAAATGGTTTAATGTATCAGATGTCATTAAAACCTTTTTCTCCTTTGTGTGGGTGGGGAATGAGTATTTTGAGGATGGAAAGGTACAGGTAATGTCTGAAAAGATTGGATCTTTAGGAGAAAAAAATGAAAGAGGTCTTTGAGATAAAAAGTCAGAGGCAGGGTTCAATTGGACAAGTCTACCACCACAGGTCCAGAGTGGAGCTACAGGGATAATATGTCAGGGAGAGGGCTGTAGGTGGGCTCTGCCCACAAATTCTCCCTCTTTTGTAGCTTCTGTGGCTGCTTGCAGGAATTGGGACCATTATATAAGACTCAGCACTGTCTCTGCCTTTTAATTTGTCCATTACCGTGAGACTCTTTCTGCTACTCAGCTATTAAGTAGCTATCTGTAAGTAGCTGTATTTTTCAACACTTGTAAGAATGCTTTCAATGTTTTAATGTATACTTAACCCCCTTAGTTCTTTTTATCTTATCTAGTCCTTGAGGTAGGTGCCCACAGGTTTACATAGTGGATCATTGTCAGTGAACTAGGAGGAAGCAAAAAAAAGAGGATACTTAGAAATTGGGCTTTTTCTGTACTTTACTCTCCTTTCTGTTTCCCTCTGTCTTTTGTATCTTTTTCTCCTAAACTTATTTAGTTTGATTCTCATGATTTTAATCTTTTCTGAGTCACAAGCCCCTCTGAAAATCTGATGACAGTTATGGATCCTCAGCCCCATAAAATGCACATTCACACGTATCACTACAGATCCTCTGAAGCCTATTCATAGGTACCCTGGAAATCTGTGGACCCCAGGTTAAGAAATATCCTTTACCATAAATAGTGATGTCAGAGGAAATAGTAGCCAACTGGTGAGATATATGCAGCAAGCATAAACCAAAGAGACCCAATGTTCCTTTCTTTTCATTTTTAATGATTTCAAACTTTACCAACATTTCAAGCGTATATCTGAATAGAGACATTTGCATAATGAATTATCATGTACTCATGATTTGGCTTCAACAATGAGCTCACCATCTTGTTTCATCTATGTCTCCATCTATTCTCCAAATACCAGACATCATATCATTTCATCAGTAAAAGCTTTAGTTTGTATCACTAAAGATGAAGGACTCTTTTTGAAAAAAAATATATAATACTGCTATATCACAAGATTATTATCATACTTTCAAAAGTAATGATAATTCCTTAATATAATCAGATACCCATTTAGTTGTTTAAATTTCTATGAGTGCCCTATAATTATTTTTATTTTTTAATTTTGGTTTATTTAACCATGATCCACACATTCATATTCAAACCTAAATGCTTTAGCTAATGGTCACTGAAGGTGGCTCTCTTTTCTTTGGCAAGACAAAGAAAGTGGATGAACAATTATTCAGTGAAGTTAAGATGTGATCAATTAACCTAAATTAAAGAAATGAACAAAAATGCCTTACTTAGCATGTGTGAAGCCTTGAGTTCAATCCCTAGTACCACAAACAAACAAACAAAAAACAAAATGCAGGGCTTTCTGCATGCTCAGAAAAACTGTATATGAGAGTCTTTTTACAACTAAGATGGAACTAAAACTAATATGCTCCAAAAAATTGTTAATGAAATCAAAGCACTTATGGTATTAAGGAAGACACTGAGGTTAAAGGTTTATCTGGACATTTTAAATACTGTTTTTATAAAATTTATAAAATAATATTTCTAAATAAATTCTTTTACAGATATAAATTTTCAGTTCATCAGAAAATATTTCAGTATATATCTCTGAAAGGATAAATGTATAATGACATTTATCCACCATTATCATATACAGCATTTTCATTCCCTAAGAATCTGTGCTTTACCTATTTATCCCTCCCTCCCCTCTAACCTACCTGATGACCATTGATCTTTTTACTGTCTCCATAGTTTTTCCTTTTCCAGAATGTTATATAGTTGGAATTATACAGTATATAACCTTTTTCAATTGGTTTCTTAGTAATGTACATTTAAGGTTCCTCTATGTCTTTTTATGGCTTAACAGTTTATTTCCTTTTAGTACTGAATAATATTCCATCATGTACATGTACTATATTTATCTGTTTACCTATTGAAGAGATGTCTCAGTTACTTCTAAGTTTTCACAATTATGAATAAAACTGTGTTCAGGTTTTTATGTGGACATAAGTTTTCAAATCTTTTTGGTAAATACCAAGCTGCAGAATTGCTAAATCATATGGTAAGAATATCTTTAGTATTGTAAGACATTATCTTCTAAAGTGGCTATAGCATTTTGCTCTTCCATCAGCAATGAATGAGAGTTCTTATTGTTTTACATTCTCTTCAGCATTTGGTGGTGTTGCTGTCCTGGATTTTGGCCATCTCAATAGGTGTGTAGATAATTTTTTGTGTGTGATACTGGAGATCAAACCCAGGGCCTCCTGCATGCTAGGCAAGTGCTCTACCACTGAGCCATATCCCCAGCCCTATGTAGATAATTTTTTAGAAAGCTTTCATTTAGTTGTTTGAATCAGACTCCAGATAAAGCCTACACATAGCAATTGGTTCATTGTTTCTTTTAATCTACCTCTGATTCCTTTTAGTAGTCTAAGCTGGGCATGGTGACTCATACCGATAACGCCAGCTACTCAGAAAACTGAGGCAGGAGGATCTCAAGTTAAAGTCCAGCCTGGGCAATTCAGTGAGAACCTGTCTCATAATTTTAAAAAATTTAAAAAGAACTGGGATGTAGCTCAGTGGTAGAGTACCCCTGGGCTCAATTTGAAAAAATATGTATAATTTAGGTACTAATAATACTTATTGCTGCTGGTTGATTAATTGTGTTCCTGTAGTGTTGTTTTCCATGGAACTCTGTTTTATAGGATTTTCAGTAAGTTGGTATTTGGATTTAGAGGATTGATCAGATTCATAGGCAATAATTTAAGATTACCTCATGGATTAGCTCTCTTGTGATATTAGCAGCCATTGAAAAATCTATGTAGGCCATTAGAGATGGAAAATGGTGATGTTACATCGTTATATATATTTTTTAAATCATTCATTTTTCACTTATTGACTTTTGTCATCTATGCTATGGTATAATTTATGTAGGAAATCCCAGATAAATGATCCTTTTGTGTGTATGTATGTGTGCATGTGTGCAGGATTTAAACCTGTGGCTTTGCATGTGCTAGGCAAGTGCTCTACTGCTGAGCTACATCCTGAGTTCCTTGTTTAATTTTTTTAAATTTTTGGTACTGAGGATTGAACTCAGGGGTACTCGACCACTGAGCCACATCCTCAGCCCTATTTTGTGTTTTATGTAGAGACAGGGTCTCACTGAGTTGCTTAGCACCTCACCATTGCAAGGCTGGCTTTGAACTTGCGATTCTCCTGTTTTGGCCTCCCAAAGTGCTGGGATTACAGGCATGCGCCACTGCACCCAGCTTACTTGTTTAATTTTTAAAGTGACATTATAAACTCATGGATCTTAACATGTTTGATATATTCAATCTGTGGCTATTGATGTTCAATTTTTCCTATTTTTGGCAAGGGTTCTTTTTAAGTTGGCTTCACAGCTCTTTTGAGATGACCCCAGTAGTCTTTGAGTGCTTTCTTAACCATTTAATATGACTCAGAACTGTGATCAGCCATTTATCTAAGGAGCTCTGATCCTTTTAGTAGAAAATAATATTTTAAGATACCACAATCCAGGTGCTAATGGTACGCATTACTAGTTTATCATATGTTCTAGACTTTTTCAAAGGATGGAGCTAAAAAGAAATAAACTTATTAACTTAAATACATTAAAGAATAGCCAAGTATGGTAGCCCATGCCTGTAATTAATCCTAGTGTCTTAGGAGGCTGAAGCAGGAGGATTGCAAGTTTGAGGCCAACCTGGGCAACTTAGACTCTCTCTCAAAATAAAAGATAAAAAGGACTGGGAGTGTAATTCAGTGGTAAAGCTCCCCTGGGTTAAATCCTCAGTACTGGAAAAAAATAAAAATAAAAAGACTGAGATGTAGCTCAGTGGTAGAGTGCTTGCCTAGCACATGAAAAGCCTTAGATTGAATCCCCCTTTTGGAGGACATGTACAAAAGAGTAACATTGGAACAGTAAGCTGGAAATTTGAACAAGATCTGGAAGAAAAATGAGGACTAGTGTGCTGGAGATTTTAGGGTAAGGACATATTAGATAACCAGATCCTAGACAGTTTGAGCAAAGGTACTAAGGTGGGAGAGTATGCACAGTGCCCTTGGGATCAGTCAGCCTGGCTAAATCACAGATTGAGAAGGAAAATAGATTGGTAGCAATATCAGCTAAGAGTTTTTTTGGAAACAATTCAGGGTTTGAGAAGGTAGGTGCTATTATATTCTTTTAACAAAGATTTATTCAACACCTGCTATGTGAAAAATCTGTGCTACATGCTGGTATACAATGTTGGGGAAGATGGATAGCTCCTCTCTAAAGGAGCAAAAAGAAACATTTCATTGCTAAGGAGAATTGCAGTGTGCTATGAGGACATATAGATGGGGGACCTAACTTAGTTTGGAAGTGGGAACGACTTAGGGACATCTTCCAAGGAAGTGCATTTATGATGAGATCTAATAGAGGATGGTTATGTATTAGCGGCCCAAAATTCTCTGTAGATTTAAAGGACTAAAGAGTGTAGGGTAAAATGGATGAGAGATGAGAGTAAATTTGAGAAAAATTACAAAGAGGGACTTGATAATAAAAGGGAACTAATTCCATGAAGGCATATGGTAGACACTAATACATGTAGAATGGATGAATAAATAAGTTTGAAATTTCTAACAAGAGCTAAAAAATTATGGTACCATGGGTAAGAATAAATAAGTGAGGACAAGGTATTACTTTTGTTTATCTCTTTTTTAAAAAAAATTTTTGTTTGTAATACTGGGGATTGAACCCAGGGCCTTGTGTATGCCAGGTAAGCACTCTACCACTGAGCCATATCCCCAGCCCAAGGGTACTACGTTTGAAAGGAAAGTTTGTTTGGTTTTAGATATATGGATTTTTTTTTTTTTTTTGGTACTGGGATTGACCTCAGGGGCACTCGACCACTGAGCCACATCCCCAGCCCTATTTTGTGTTTTATGTAGAGACAGGGTCTCACTGAGTTGCTTAGCACCTCACTGTTGCTGAGGCTGGCTTTGAACTTGCGATTCTCCTGTCTCAGCCTCCCTAAGTGCTGGGATTACAGGCTTGAGCCACCGCGCCCAGCTAGATATATGGATTTTGAAGTACAGTTTTATAATTTCAACTGCAGCCTGAAACTGTGTCGCTCAGGATTTGATGAGGTACTGAGCGACACAGTTTCAGGCTGCAGTTGAAATTATAAAACTCAAGGGAGAGAAAACAAAGGGAAAAGAACTCTCTTGGAGCAGGAGATGGTGACACATGCCTGTAATCCCATCATCTTGGGAGGTTGAGGCAGGAGGATTGAAAGTTTGAGGCCAGCTTGGGCAACGTAGCAAGACCTTGTTTCGAAATAAAAAAATAAAAAGGGCTCAGTGGCAGAGCACCCCTGGGTTCAGTCCCTAGTATGGTCAATAAAAAGGAGGGCTCTTCCTTGGAAATTAAGATTAGAGGAAGAAGAAGATGAGCCTGTGGATGAGACAGAAGGCCTGATCAGGAGCAAGATGGAGAATTTCAAGGACAGTGAGGAAAAACATTCAAATGTTGCAGAAAGGTCAAGAAGACCAGTTTGCACCAAATGAGACAATACGCTTGACGGCATTTGCAAAATGCCAAATCATTATACAGATGCATAGGTGGAGTAGCGTGGTGGAAAAGACACAAGATCTGCAGTCACAAGACTTGGGCTCAGTTCTAGTTCTAACTTTTATCGTATTTGTGACCTTGGGTCAAAATTATTTAGTGTTCTCTGAGTCTCAGGATGCTCATTTATTTATAAAATGGAAAAAGAGTGACTGCCATATTTGCATCTCAAAATTAATGTGAAGTTCAAATTTAAGTGTATATGTAAACCACTGGCCCCTCAACCCATGTATCTCAAAAGGGTCTGGGCTCACCGTACATGTTTGAATGAGTATCTGTGTATTACTATGACTATTTTTTTTGTGTTTGTTTCAACAGAGACCAGATGAAGAAGCTGTTGTAGATCAGGGTGGGACCAGTACAGTTCTCAACATTCACTATGAGAAAGAAGAACTGGAAGGTAAGAACTGATGTTCTTGTTTAATAAGAGAAATTGGCAAGGGGAAGCCTGATATGGGAAGAACAGACCTGGCTTTCCCTCAGGAGACCTGTGTTTGAGTCCTATTTCTCACTAGCTATAAGACCCTGAGGAAAAATCAGTTTCTTTTAGCCTCAATTTACCCATCTGTTAAATAAAAATATAGATAATAATACCCATCCCACTTGGACAGGGATATCCTTAGGAATTGCCAGCATATGATACAGTGCCTTAGCACAGTAAGGTTCAATATTAATACTAATAGATAACCTATTCCTTGAGAATGTGTGAAGTACTCAGTTCTGAGTTCAGTTAATTGATTCTTGACAACTTCCTGGAAGTATGAGTATATAGAACATTTTAAAAGAAAATAAAATACAAATAGTTTTTAAAACTCCTTATGAAACCCTCTCTTTTTTTTTTTTTTAATCCATTTACAATATTTGCTCTTCCTATTCTAACTGTATCCATTTCTACTTGATGTTTCACCTAAACAAGAAAAGGGAAAACAGGAATATACCTGTGACATACTCTCCAGGAGTTCATAGCTCAAAGTTATATAAAAACCTCAGTTGAAAAACCCAACTGACACAGAAGGAAGGAAGAGGCACTTTTATTGACTGGCTCTGTCTAATTTACCTTATTAGGATTCTTCTTCCTTTCCCTTCAGCTTCCCACACATGATTGTTATTTGGTATCCTACTGCTTTTCTTTTTCTGATGGAGCCTAATTGGAATTTTGGCAATCATACTCACATTTAGACGTGGTTCCTGATAAGTGGTTGTGTTTGGTTTGCTTAAAAGAATCTGGCTTATGCATTCCATAAGTATAGCTTTCTTAAGAAGCCACATTTGGCTCAAAAGTCTTTGTGAAATATCTGCAGGATCCCCTGCACAGCTGAAGGCTATGATACAGCAACTTTCTGATGCCTGAGGCAGCATGTGAAATGTTCTCTGTACTGCTAGTTCCTGTGATGGGGTTTTCATCAAAGTTGTGCAACTCTCAGAGAAAACTTGTCTTTTGGATGGGGAGAGAATGAAAGCTGACTCAGCCTCTGGATCCGTTACCATGAGAACTTATGTGGGTGGCTCTGTGGTGGTCAGTGGTGTTTGAGTATATCAAGGTCAGGTTTTCCAAGTTATTTTGACCAGACAGATGAAGAGCCATTGTGGGTTTCAGCAAGTGAGAGAAAGTAGGAGAAATAGGAAAAGGTGTGGAGTGAGAGACTACTATTTGTTGAATGCTCTTTAATTTTAGGCATCAGATTAAGCACTTTATGCAAGTTGTCTTTTGCGTCTTCATAGTACTCTAGGCAGATATCATTATCCAAATTTTACATCTGGGGAAATGGCACAGGGTCATCTAGCTTAGTATCATTGGATAGAATCCTGCTTCTTTCATTTTGGCACACTGCTTGCAAGGGAGGACAATCAGTATCCAGCGTCCTCCCTTGACGCTGAGATCCAATCTCAGTCTCTTGCTCCATCAGGTAGGCATTTTAATGTTGTTCCTGCCTCTTCTGTTCTCTACTCTCTAATTATACCTTAGGGACATGTTACTGTTGGTTTAGTTGTCCTCCAATAAGCGGGGCAAGCATTTGTGAATACTTTTGTCTACTTGGGAATAGAATTATAAACCTGGGCAAGATCTCTTGGATCCTGAGGACTAGGCTTCATCCACAGAAGTCAGCTGAGTAATTGGCTGCAGGAGCAGTATCTCTAGATGACATCATCTGTTCCTTCTGCAATGCTCTACTTTGCTGTAAAGAAAGCATATGATGACAGTGTTTCTAGAGAATAGTGTATTGGGAAGTGGTCCTTTATGCATAGACCTTTCTGAATGCTAGAATCTTTTTTCTATGTTAGCATTTTTTTTTCAAAAGCACTACAGGCAAATAGAGGACAAATGTTGCCCACTCCCCAGGCTTGATATGGTTTGAGAGCAGCTCTGGAGAAGAAGAGAGGGAGTCGAGATTTGCTGTAGGATTGGCCATGTTGTGAGGGCCACCCTTGACTCACTCTTAAGTGTATTCTTTGGATTCAGTAAGGCTGAACTCTGGGTGGCTGTATCTCTTGAAGAGATGGAATAAAATCAGTCCTAGTTTGATGGAAGACAGAAATAAGTTGTCTTCTGACTCATTAATACACATGCTGTGATACAAGGTTCTGGCTGCAGAGAAAGTTCTAGGTCTTCCTCTCACTTTATTCCATACCTGCTACCTACATGGCATAAACCATTCCCTAACCCCATTTTCAGAACAATTTTTGAGATCTGGTGTGGAGACATTGTTAGAAGATTTGTAAATGTGGGTCTTTTTGCATCAACTAATTCTATCAGTAAGAGAAGATACACTATATCATGATGTTGCCATATATGTGTATATACATATATGTATGTATATAATGTATGTATGCATACACACACACACACACACACACATATTCAAAAAGCAAACATTAGAGATAAATTCAAGAAGAGAAATAGTTCATGATGTGCTTTAGCCCTAGAGGAAAGCAGGGCAGTTGTTTTAGTTAAAGGATTGTTTTTTGTTTTTCTTTTTTCTTCATTTTTTTTCTGGCAGGTCATTATTCCTGATTAAATACTAGATTTATCCTTCTTTTAGGTTTTTAACAGATTTAAAAACCATTTGGTCATTATTATTACTTAAAAAAGAAAAGGCTTACATCTGTTTTACACATTAGATTTCCCCCAGTGGCAATTGACTTTGAGTCAACCTCTAAACCTAGAGGAACAGAACATCCTTTAGTATATGCTAATGAGTTTTCTGTGACTGCTTGGTAAGCAGTGTGAGTGTACTGCATTGTAGGTAAACCAATCTCTGTCTATGGCGTGGTCATACCTATGCTTTCTATCCTGCTCCACAAGATTCAGTGCCAGCTTAATAATGCTTGTTTCAAACATCATGCTAAGTGAAGTAAGCTAATCCCCAAAATCCAAAGGCCAAATGTTTTCTCTGATTAGTGGATGCTGATCCATAAAGGGAGTGGGGGTGGGGAGCATGGGAGAAATGGAGGAACTTTGGATAGGCAAAGGGGAGGGAGGGGAAGAGAGGGGGCATGGAGGTAGGAAAGATGAAGAGAGGGGGCATGGAGGTAGGAAAGACGTTGGAATGAGATGGACATCACTACCCTAGGTACATGTATGAAGACATGAATGGTGTGATTCTACCTTATTTACAACCAGAGAAATGAAAAATTGTGCTCCATATGTGTACTGTGACTTGAAATGCATTCTGCTGTTTTAAAAAATAAAAATAAATTTAAAATAATACTTGCTCCATATATGTGGATACATACTTATTTAAAAAAATATACACTACTATTATATCTTTCTCATAAGTTTTACTAAATTGGAATCCTTTTTTTGCACACAGATAGCCACAATAGACTAGTTTTGATACTGAATAGAAAAAAGAGTGAGGAATTACATGGGAAGAAATGGTTTTTTGGTGAGTTGGTAGATAGATGAAAGGGAAAAGACTGTGGGTAAGAGAGTAATTGAATGACCAACAAAGTGGCCACAGGATTAGTTTGGTAAAGGCAGTGTGCTGCCAGAATCCAGTTAGATGGACTAAACTTTACTGGTGCTATGTTCTTTCCTAGCGTGTATTCATGTGTCATCTTTTCTGTTGGTTCTACTCAGAAAATACAAATATCTGCTTCAGAATCTCCAGCCCAGAAACTTATGTCTAATTTTCCAAAAACCGCTTGGTCCTTCTTAGCCCTGTTGAACTTGTTTTCATTTCTATCCATCTCTCTGGTGTTTTCCAAGGGCAGGCAGAAAGTCTTCCTTCTCTTAAGATTTAAACTTTATCGTACTTGCTCCAGAACTGTCAAAGAACTCTGAAGGATGTCTTCCCCATTATGCTCAGACTCGCAGAGTGGGAATTTAGAGAGATATACATATCAAAGCCATTTATTAATTAGTCAAAAAACATTTACTGAGCCCCTTCTATGATCCCTCTCTTCAGAGATAAGTAGGGATAGTTAGAACAATTGAACCATTGTGTTATCTCCAAAGAGTGACCTAGCCTGAACCTTTTCTAGGACTTGAATGTTAGAACCTGGACTCACCATTCATCTGGACAAGATGTAAGAAGTCAATAAGGAGGTTCAACCTCCTTGTTTTTACTCTAATAGTGACAGCAAGTTAATTAACCAACAAAATAAGATCTAATAACACAGAATATTAATACCTAATCACTGCTCCCTCAATTTCTCTTTAGAATATAGTTAAAATTAAATAATACTAGCAATATTCCAGTAGGAGCCTGGAGGAAGTATTTGGAATGTGCTCAAAGATAAGTGGAGATCATAGCCTGGCTTTGAGGGGCATTTTGAGGAAAGAGGAAGCCTATGGTTGAGGTGGGTCAAATGAAGGACTGAATTTTACCCCCCAATGAGGCTGTTCTTTCCCTAAGTCCAGCTCTCCCTATATGCACCAGTCTTTTCAACACCAGCATCATAGATTTAGAGGCCATGGAAGTGGTTCTTTGGTATCTAATTGTTTTTTCATGGCCCATGGATTCATCACAATCTGCCCTTGCCTGTATTTCTGTCCTATATCCTTTCCTTCCCTTTTCTACCTGGCTTTGGTGTTGCTGGCTCTCATTTTGCCTTGGAACCAGCCACGTGTATTCCAGCTTAGGGTCTATGCACTTGATCATCTCTTTCCTTAGAATAATCTTCTCCCAAGTCATCTTAGGGCCCTATCTTCTCATTACTCATTTCTTCCCCTCTAATCATCTTGGCTAAGGCCTTGCTTCTTGCCAGGCATGGTGTGATATGCCTGTAATCCCAGCCACTCAGGAGGAGGTAACTTCAGTATTTGATAAGGGAAGCAATAAGCAAAGGGCCATTTATTGGTTTGGTGAGATTTGTTAAAAATAGTCTCACCAGGCCAGGTATGATGGTGCATACCTGTAATGCCAGCCACTTGGGAGCCTGAGACGGGGATTGCAAGCTTATGGCCAGCCTGGATAACTTCGTGAGGCCCTAAGCAATTTAGTGAGACCCTGTCTCAAAATAAGAAATGAAAAAAACTGGGGATGTAACTTAGTGGTAAAGTTCAATCATTTAAACTTGAATCTCTTGGTTCAATCTCTAATTCCAATAATAAAAAAATAGTCTTCTTCCCTTTCCATTCTACGCCCTACTACAGACTTCTTGCACTTTACCTTGATTCTTAGTAATTATCAATATTTGAAGTAATATCTTTTTTTTTTTTAATTTTTTTTTTTTTTAGTTGTAGATGGACACAATGTCTTTATTTTATTGCTTTGTATGTGGTGCTGAGGATCGAACCCAGGGCCTCACACATGCGAGGCAGGTGCTCTACCACTGAGCCACAATCCCAGCCCTGAAATAATATCTTTATATTTTCATGATGTCTGTCTTCCTCAACTAGAATATGCATCCTGAAGACTGCCGTTCACTACTGTATCCCCAGCCTTTTGGACAGGACCTAGCACAATTAGATAACTCTAGTCTGCTTCTAAGCCACGTGGGTTGATCTCAGTGGTGTACCATAGGGATTTCATTGGTATACTATAGTGGAACATTATTAGTTAACAAATGGTATTCAATTTAGTCATTTTCATATTTTATGTATTTTATAATGATAATGTCAGAGGTCTAGAATCCTACTTCTTAGCAGATGATCTCCTCTGACTCTATATTTCTCTCTCTTTTTGTGGTTTGGGGGATTGAACCCAGGGGTGCTCTACTGATGAGCTACATCCCCAGTCCTTTTTTTTTTAAATACTTTTTAGCTGTAGATGTAGATTTGTTTTTAGATGTAGATTTGTTTATTTTTATTTTTTAAAAATCATTTTCTTTTTAAAACAACCTTTATTTTATTTATTTATGTATGTATTTTGTATGTGGTGCTGAGGATCGAACCCAGTGCCTCACGCGTGAGGGGCAAGCGCTCTACTACTGAGCCATGACCCCAACCCCTGTTTTGTTTATTTTTATGTGGTGCTGAGGATCAAACCCAGTGCCTCATATGTACTAGGCAAGTGCTCAGCCACTGAGCTACAACCCAGCCCTTTTATTTTTTATTTTGAAACAGGGTTCTGCTAGGTTACTGAGGCTGGTCTTGAACTTGTGATTCTCCTGCCTCAGCCTCCTGAGTAGCTGGGATTAAATCTGTGTGCCAATATGCTTGACTCTATTTCTCTTCTGTGAGGTTGCAAGATGATCACATTATATTCAGAGCTCTGCCAGTCAAAAATGTCCTGAAATGTGTATGAGGCAACCTAAGACTATTCTGAGACTGGAGGAGGGTAAAACGTGCAATTTTATCAGATACTAAACATTTTATCCTCCTGCCTGTCTACATACTAACAAGTCTCTGATGATTTCTCTTCTAGTCCTTACTGTGTTTATTCAATTTCACTTTATCACTTTAGAATTTGGAAAACAGGGAAGGCAAAGAAAAGGAGGGGGGAATAGACAAAGGGACATTAGAGCAGCATCCAAGGCACTTTATCCCCACTTGGAAGTGGGGAGCGCTATCAAGGAAGCTGAGTGCAGTTTTAGGAAATTCTGCTGCTAGGAAAAGATGTAGAGTTGGCAACTCTTTTCCTAAAGTCCGCCTTTCTGGGAAGTCTTCTTGATTAAGCTTTCCATTCTCAGGTTTGCAAAGATCTTCTCAATCCCCCCATGCCCTGGTGAGTACTTCATCTACCCTAAACACACTCACTTTGGTTACAGGTTCCTTTTGTAGCATCTTTCAGATCAGAGGCCCTCTTAGGTCAGATGGTATACCCTTAGGAGAGGCCCTTAGGAGACATTCTATTTGCTGGCTGACTGTGGAGTACTGACAATGTATGCTAGGGATTCTGAAAAGAGAGTCTGACCTAGGACCTTGAGGAGCTTGCAGATGAGTAGTGAGGAGATAAGACAGCTACTATACTTATTAGCAAGGCAGAAAATAAATGTATGAGAAAAGTGCTAACCAATGGCTCTGAATATTTAGAGAAAGGAGGCGGCACATCTGATCAGGGAAATCAGAAATAATACCAAGAAAGACCGTGCATTTGTAATGAACGAATCTTGGATAAGAGAACCAATTCAGTGCCCAGAAAGCATTGGCACATTTGTAGAATAACGGTTTGGTTCAGGTAGAGAAAAAATATGTGAGGGCGAAGTGGATGCATCAGCCAGGGCCATGAGGAGATGGAGTTCTGCTACTGGGAGAGATGCAGAAAGTGTATGTCTCTAGATTTTTATTCCCAGAATGTTTGTTCTGTTTGAGCATGGAGGATTTCCCTTTTATCTCTCTTGAGCTGATCTCTCAGTTCTTTTGGAGGTCTTTTTTTTAATTTTCACATTGAATGTATAACTTGTCCTAACAGAAGAAAATACTAGAAAGGAGGCTAAGGATTGATCATGAAGGATCATGAATTCACAGGGATGAGCTGTGACCAGGAGGATTAGTTTTTAAGGCTAAATTTAAATTACTATGAGAGGTAGGAAGGAGGCCCTCTGCTTTGTTAACTTCATGGAACAAGGAACTTTCATGGAACAAGGAGTTGGTGAGGAAAGAGATTTAGGTCAGTGAGTTCTTGAAAATGGTTTAATGGAGAAGGGAAGAAAGGTGGAAACTTGGAAACCTGGGGGAAGTACTGCCCTGGGAAGGTTTCCTTTTAAGATCAGTCAGGAGAAACTTATGGAAGGGATGGATGGAAAGGAAAGGCTGTGCATAGTTGATGCACAGGGACTCCAGAGGGGTGGGAAGCAATGGGATGGAGAGCCTGACAAAGAGAAGAGCCAGATTGAGATGGAGAAAGTTCACATGAGAGGGCCTGTCTTCTCAGTAAAATATGAGAACGTCACCTGATCAGAAGGAGGTTAAGGTTATGGATTTGAAGACAGTGGCTAAAATTGAAATAGCTTCTATGGCAGGAGATGTGGGTGTGCAGATCTCAGGATCTGCAGTGCTGTAGATCTGTAGAAATCTGGTGGAAATAAGGGAAAGACCAAGGCTCTGTGTTTTGGGTGTGGGAGAATGCATTGTCTTATTTACTACTTATGACAAGTCTATGGATCTAAAGAGTAAGCTTCTAGTATTTCTTCTAAAAGATGAATCACAGAGAGATTGGATAACTAGTTCAAGGTCACATGGCTAGCAAATGATGAAATGGAGTCTTGGACCCAGGCAGGTTTTTTTTAAAAATATATTTTTAGTTGTAGATGGATACAATACCTTTATTTTATTTATTTTTGTGTGATGTTGAGGATTGAACCTAGTGCCTCACACATGTTAGGCAAGCATTCTACCACTGAGCTACAACCCCAGCCTGAGGCAGGCTGTTTTGAGCCTTAATTGTGCTCTTAAACAGTTTTTTTTTAAGTATAAATTATTTTATTCCTTAAACCAAAAAATATCACAGATAATTATAAAATTTTTATTATACTGGAGTAGGGAAAGTATTTCTAAGCATCACCAATAATCCAAAAACTGGAAACAGTTTTCTAAACTGCCTCCCTGCCAAGACTTGCCAGAATCCTTATAAGCAAATTGTATTACCTTTTTAAAAGTTAGATTATCATTGTAGGCCTTTACAACTTGCAGATCATATTCATGTAATTTTTTTTGGGGGGGGTTGTAAGTATGTACTCTACCCCTGACTTGTATCATCAATCCCTAATGCACATTATTTCTTTTATCTTCCCAACATCCCTATAAGGTTTGCAGCCACATGCAGGACAAAAGAAGACACCTTCACCTCTGAGATTGTTACATCTGTAGTCCTGGAAGTCTTTGAAATTTTGTTGTTTCCAAACAACTGTGATCTTTTCTGTGATCTAACTATCCTAGGCTCCTTTTACCAAAAGAGTTCTCTCCACACACCTTCTGCTTCCTTCCAGGTCACAGAACTCTGTATGTGGGGGTTCGGATGCCACTGGGCCGGCAGAGCCATCGGCACCACCGCACCCATGGCCAGAAGCACCGAAGACGAGGGCGGGGCAAAGGAGCCAGCCAGGGGGAGGAGGGCCTGGAAGCTCTAGCCCACGGTAACAGCCTGAGGAGGGAGGGTGGATATCCTGGAGGCTTGGTGAGGCTGAGGAGCACATGAGGGACAGAAGCAGATACTCTTGATTCTTTAGACCTTTGGTAAGGTGTTTGGAGCTTGCTTCCAAGGAGAAATCCTCTAAGAACCAAAAGTATTTTCATGAGAACTCAACAGTTTAGCAGCTCCTCTCCAGTCCATACCATAATAGGTAAAATCCTTTGCTAGAGAGTTAACCATTCCCTTTGAGCAAATTTGTCAGATTTTGGGGTTTTTATGGGATTTCTGTAAGTGGCCTTAGTTCATAAATTTGCCCTCTCATGAAACTGCTTCCACAGAATAGCTTTTTCTATGAAAATAAAGGAAATTTTCTAATCTGTACTAAGAATCCTTTTCTATACATTCCTGAAGTCATTAGATAAGGCAGAATGCTATTTTTGTTCTGGTTTTGAAGCTAGATGCAGACCTTTCTCTGTGGTTGATTTCCTAGACACACCATCTCAGCGTGTTCAGTTCATTCTCGGCACTGAGGAAGATGAGGAGCATGTACCTCATGAGCTGTTCACAGAGCTGGATGAGATCTGTATGAAAGAGGGAGAAGATGCAGAGTGGAAGGAGACAGCTAGGTGAGGCCCTAAAATAACCTGGATCAAGATCTGCTTGGGTAGGCAAATGACGGTCCTGCTTGCCTTTTATTTCTTTTGGGGAGAAGTGATAACTGACAATGGGGACTGATGTTCCAGAGTCTTTTATGAGGAATCTTACTATTGGTTATTTTATGATGTCTCTGGTCATACCTGTTGCTAAGTAAACTTGAGCATGGGATTGGTGACATACACATGTAATTTTCAGGGATTATTCCCATTTGTTTGATGGTTAGAGTAAGTTCATGGGCTCTCTTATAATACAGGCCTGGTTCAGAAGATGCTGGACAGGGCTACCTTGGTTGTGACCTGGCTGAGCAGACAACAAGCATAGGTCCAGATCTTTTCTATAGGTGAACCATAGGGTAATTTGGGTTTTAAGTCATTGATAATCCCAGAATTTTTGAGACTTTAATTTCCTCTGGGACAATTCAACCTTACAAAGACCATTGGGATAATAACCAGCCTGATACTAGAATTTCCTGGTGTTGCTGTAGAGTGGTTCTGTTTGTCTGAGACTCAAGTCCCAGAAGAGTCCTCAGATTAACCAGGGTTATGTCTAGGTTCCTGTAGTTACTGGCCAGTGATCCTGACAGATGATACAAATCCAACATGCCTGAACTTTGGGAGGCAAGGTGGGTAACTAGCAAAATGTGGCACCAGCTCTCATTGAAACAACTCTTCCTGGATACCTGCTGTATCATGGATATTTTCTATGGATATAGAGTGTTAAACAGGACAGTCAACTTGATATCAGGTGAAAAGGCAATTATTCTTTTGCCATTCTGTCTTTGTAGACTCCTAGAGGTCATATAGAACATTGAACACTAAAGATCATATGGAACACTGATAAAAAAATAAAAATATTGTTTTATTAATATGATTTGGCAATGTGTCCAAGAGATATAGACTAGAACTATTTTTTAATTATGCAGGTAATACATGCTTATTACTATAGAAAGTTAGAAAATAAAAATAAGCAGAAAGAAGTAAATGAAAATTATCTGTAATCTCACTACTTTAGGAATAACAAGGAATATGTTTGGTGTCTTATACATGTATATGTTTATATTTTTTAATTTTGCTTTAAATAAAAATGGAATTAAACTATACTCAATCTTGTACTGTTACATAACTTGCTTTTTTCACCTAATAATGTACCCTAAACATATAGATCAGATTTTACAGTGTTCATCAGATTTGTACAGTTTTGACTATTCAGATATTTTTCTCTCTTGAAGATTCTTCACTTCCTGTCTTTGGCATCTAGTTATTTGTAATGCTTTTAGGTGGCTGAAGTTTGAAGAAGATGTTGAGGATGGGGGAGAGCGCTGGAGCAAGCCTTATGTGGCAACCCTCTCATTGCACAGTCTCTTTGAGCTAAGGAGCTGCCTCATTAATGGAACTGTCCTACTGGATATGCGTGCAAATAGCATAGAAGAAATTTCAGGTAAGATTAGGTGAGGGTAAAAAAGGAATGCTTGTATATGGTTTAGAGGGAAGAATAGTGGTGGTGTGTCCTTAGGCAAGTCATAGCTTTCTTGACCTCAATGTCCTCAGCAGTGGGATGGGTAAGCTACTCTATTTCCCAGGCTTATTATGGGATTCAGATGAAACAGTGCTTAGTCTTGCATCTGCTGGTTTGTTTGACAAATATTTATTTTGTATCTTTGAGGCCCATGGTTATATAGGTAAGATGGTTTCTACCTTCAACGAGCTCGCCTTCTAGTGGGGTAATGGCCATGGAATCAGCAATTAAAATAAGTGCATCAACGAAGATATGCTTAAGAATAATTAGATCAGTGGTAAATTGCCCCTGAGTTAAATCCCCAGTACCCTCCTCCAAAAGAATAATTAGGGAAAGGGGCAATGGGAGGGAGTTAAAGAGAATCAAAAGTTTGAAAATATGACATCTAAAGAAGATATGTAGGAAATCAAGCCACAGTACTCCCACTTTTTCAGTAAGATGTGAAGGGGAGATCCATGTCTTACAGAGTTTCCTGATGTGATTAGATGTTATGTTACCATATTTTTGGATCAGAGTTGGAGAAACACCTGGGTGCCTATGGGGACTTTCCCCTCAGATGGGCTTTCTTCAGCTACACAAGTTAAATAAAGAGATTTTCATACGTTTCTCCATTTCAAGTATCTAAGGAATTTTGTTTCTATGGGGACCCAAGGGAGGGGTCAGCTATGATGGAATCCTGTGTCCCCCTTTTTTCAAAGGAGGTGCCCTAGAAGTACCACTGATTGTGAAAAATGGAACTCTTGAGTTAACCACTAGGGTCACATCTACAGTTTGCTAACTTTTAGCTAATGTCTGAAATTCCATGGTGCTCCCTTAAAAGGTTTGTGTTGTATCTTAGGTAGAAAAATCCCTGAGAGTTATTGAAGTTATAACTCCATGTAAACAAAGGGGAGACATTGGAAATATTTTTGTCAGGATAATGACCTATCAAATTTTGCATATTAAAGAGATAATGATGATAGCAATATGCAAAGGGAATTGAAGGGAGAAATGGGTTAGACTGTTGTAATAATTCAGGTGAGACTTTGCCTGCACTATGAGAAATGGTAGTAGGGAAAGAAAAGGAATGAGACAATTTCCAGTGAAACTGGGGATATAGGTCTGATGAAACTCATTTGGCAGATTAGTTGGGGTACTGAAAGAAAGAGAGTTAAGAATCCTGGCTTAGGTGGCTGGGTGGCTAGAAAAGAAGCAGGTCTAGTGGAAAAGAGAATGGGTCTGATTTTGTACTTATTGAGTTCTAAGGGTATTTAGAACATCTAGATGGAAATGTCTAATGGGTAATTAGAACTTTGATCTCATGCTTAGGAGAGAGATCTGAACTAGGATGTAGTTTTAGGGGTGATAAGTTCATAGGCAGCTGGTGCTTATAGTCTTAGAGATGGTTGAGATTATTAAGGGAAGGAAGATCAGAAGACTGAGGACAGAAACTGGGAAACTTCAACAGGTAACTTAGAAGACTTAGAGAGGACTTGTGGGTATTGGAAGAAGAAAGGTTAGCCAAGGAGACTGAGAAGGAGTGCTCAGAGATGGGAGAAGAATCAGGTACTTGTCATAAAATTTGTATTAGTTTCCCTGGATGGCTGTAACAATTTCCCACAAACTTGGTAGCTTAGAACAACAGACTTTATTCTTTCACAGTTCTGAAAGCCAGAAGTCCAAAATCAAGATACAGGAAAGGCCACACTCTCTCTGAAGGCTTTTATGGGGGAAAGTATTCCTTGCTCCTTCTGGCTTCAAACATCTCATTGCTGTAGGTGCTCCTTGGCTTATAGCTGCATAGCTGCAAAAATTTGTGTCTCTGTTCATGTAGATCTCTCCCCTTCTACACCTCTCTTCTCTGTGTCTCTTTTAAAGACATTTGCTATTGAATTTAGGGTCCAACCTAAGAATCCAGGATAATCTCATCTTGAGATCCTTAACTTCATTACATCTGCAAAGACCCTTTTAAAAAACAAAGTAACATTCACAGGTTTGGGTGGGGGCAGTTAGGACATAAATCTTTTGGGGGACTACCATTCAACCAATTACAAAAACCAAGAGAGGGGAGAGGGTTTTTTTGTTTTTTTTTGGTACCAGGGATTGAACTCAGGGGCACTCAACCACTGAGCCACATCCCTAGCCCTATTTTGTGTTTTATGTAGAGACAGGGTCTCACTGAGTTGCTTAGTGCCTCGCCGTTGCTGAGGCTGGCTTTGAACTCACAATTTTCCTGTCTCAGCCTCCCAAAATGCTGGGATTACAAGCGTGAGCCACCGCACTCGGCTAGGAGAGAGTTTTGACTAATCTGTGTCAAATGCCTCAGAGAGGTCACCCCACCTGATGGCCTCAGTTTGAGTATTCTTATAAATGCCTACTTTCTAGACCTGATACTGGACCAGCAAGAACTGTTCAGTGACCTAAATGATAGCATGAGGGTTAAAGTGCGGGAAGCCCTTCTCAAAAAGCATCATCATCAGAATGAAAAGAAGAGAAACAACCTTATTCCTATTGTTCGTTCCTTTGCTGAAGTTGGCAAGAAGCAGTCTGATCCACACTCGATGGATAAAAATGGTAAGTTTATTATGAATGATTCTTATTTCTGTTTATTAATAAGTGTTGGGGAACTAGTTGGAGATGCTGAGTTACTGTACTTGTTAGTATGTTTTCATGCCCACTTAGACACAGTACTTTGGTGACTGGGTGAGGTGAGTAGCTGGGACTGGTCCTCGTCTCTCTTGCAGCACTTGGGATGCATGCTTTTGATAGATCTTAGTGGACCTAAGATAAGGAACTTGTACCCTAAGGTGCTCTCAGAACTGATGTAGCTTTTGGGCCATATCAACATTGGCAGTAATTTGGGGTCAGAGAAGGTAAATTGGAGCCTCTTAGGAGTAAACAAGTATCTTAGATTGGGTAGACAAAATATAATAGTGTAGACCCTCAAGTCAGACTTCTGGCTTATAATTCTGGTTTTACCACTTGAAAAGCATATGACCTACTAAATTTCTTTCTTTCTTTCTGTCTGGAAAAATAAAGATAGTAATAGGACCTACTCTTTCAGTGTATTGTGAGATTTCAATGAGTTAATCTCTATAGAGCCTTTAGGCAGGTAGATGGTGGGTTGAACCACTCATTGAATTTCAATTACTGTTTGGTTCCCCTTTCTGTGGCCAGGCAGGGCCTCATCTGTGTTAATCTCTTGTTCTCCTCATTTACTGAATTATAATCTGCAGGAATATGCCTGGGAATCTGTATTTTTGAAAAGTTCTCCATAGGAGTCTCTCCTATGCATTTCTGATTAAGAATTACTGCTTTAATATATAAAAAAGAGGGTCACGAATATGTTCAGAGAGATACAAAAGTAATAAGACCTCTGTTCCCCTTACCACTAACTAGTAGGTAAGGAGATAGGTATGAGTGGATCCTGGCTTCATAGTCATCTTAACCTTTTCTCTATGTAGACTTTGCAGAAGAAGTCAGCCAACTGATGATGGATAGGGTGTGCCAGACAAGGAAAAGGGCAGGCACTTAGAGGATTCTGTTTGATTTTCTCCAAATAGGTCAAACCTTATCTCCTCAGTCTGTTCCAGCTACAAATCTTGAAGTGAAAAATGGAGTAAATTGTGAACACAGTCCTGTAGATTTAAGCAAGGTAAGCAGAGACATAGGAAGTTGATTTCAAAGCTTAAGGTTATCTCTAGCAGTTGAACCCCAGGCCCGACTGCTGGAATTTGGGTAAACTTTGCCACTTCAAAACTTTTTTTCCAAGACCAGAGCTGTTTCTGTGGAAAAGGAGACCCAGCTGCCCATGTCTTCCCCCCACTACCCAAGCCCCAGGTCCAGGTGGGACTGACGTGTCAGTTTGTTCCTCCAGATTCAAAATGGTGAAAACTGCGACCAGCTACTGAGAGTTCTTCCCAACCCAGACCCCCTGATTTTTCAGTATTTTTTGATATCCAGTCTCCCTGCAGCTCCTTCTTTTCTTTAAGAGTTTTGCCAAAACAGGACTTTTGCTACCTCATGGTAGAAACTCTTCTTGCAGTCTGTTTTTGTGGTATCTGAGGCCTGCAGCAATAGCAGCACCTCACTGCAGTTTCTGGTCCAAGCCTCGATCTCCCTGCTTCTAGCCTCTCCTTGCTCTGATTTACCCCTGACACTGTCTTTCTAAAACACAATAGTATCATGTCATTTTCTCTGCTCAAAGGTTCCTCTTTTATTTAGAAAATCTGAAACCTCTGACAAAGGATTCAAGTATTTAAAAAGTGAAATTATGTGACCCAGAGTTCCAGAGTCTGGGAATGCATGGTAGAGTAGAATTCAAATAAGAATACCTGCATTTATTTTTGTTTGTTTTGCAGTTCTTAGTATTGAACCCAGGCCCTACCACTTAGCTACACCACCCCAGACCTTAGATTACTTGAATTTAAATTTGATTCTTTATTTTAACAACCCTGGGCAAGTCAACTTTAGCACTCAGGATCTCAGTTGCTTCATTTTTTATTTTTTAAATAATGGTATTAATATGGCCAGTCTTATCTATCATACAGAGTTTTTGTAAGGATCAAATAAAACAGTATGAGAAAACACTTTTTAACCATAAAATCACAATGTAAATTTCAGGTATGAGGAGAGTGACTGATGTTTAAGATGATGGTTCTCAAATTGTCAAGAAGGCTCTTTTGCACTTTCAGGTGGACCTTCATTTCATGAAAAAAATTCCCACTGGGGCAGAGGCCTCAAATGTCCTGGTTGGAGAGGTGGATACTTTGGACCGGCCTATTGTTGCCTTTGTGAGACTGTCTCCAGCTGTTCTTCTCTCAGGCTTGACAGAAGTGCCAATCCCAACAAGGTAAAGGCAAAGATAAAACTCAACGCATTCTATCTGGAGTATAAATTTATGTGAACACTGGTGGAAGATAGCTAATACCAAAAGTTAAGACTGATTAATTTAGGGATGGTGTTAAAAATTCAGCAGTGAGCTCAGAAAACTGGGGTGTATTTGATTAACTGCCATGGGAAGAAATTCTGATTTTTTTAAAAATATTTTTTAGTTGTAGATGGACACAATATCTTTTATTTATTTTTTATGTGGCGCTGAGGATTGAACCCAGTGCCTCACGCATGCGAGGCAAGTGCTCTACCACTAAGCTACAATCCCAGCCCAAGAAATTCTGATTTTTAAGGCTATAATTACATGATACCTACAGCCTAGAAAAATGGCAAATGGAGGAGCAATGAAAGGGCATAGCAAGTGCCAGTCACTTGTTATAATAGGAAGCCTAAATTTCACTCTCCCAGTTCTATAGAGCCATGTCCAAGGGAAACGTCCTCAAGTAAGGGTACTGGTGTCTCTTCCCATGATTCTGGCAGGATTTGTGTGCTTTGCACATATACCTGCATTTGTTCAAAAGGCTATTCATGTGCTCCGAAGGTGGTGATGCCAGTGATTCACTAATTATAGAGAGTATTCAAAAGTCCAGAACAGAAGTTAGACTTCTTTTCAGTGCTTAATCATTTCAACTTCCTTATCCCTTTCCTTTCCCTATCATTTTTTTTATTAGAACAATGAATAGGAGTCAGATAGCCTTGAATTTGTACATGTTTTAAAAAGATGTCCTTTCTATAGCTAGGAATTGTGTCTATGGAAACCCTAAGACATATAGCTACATTATTGAATGATGTCATACAAATGGTTTCCAGTGTCCATAGAGGGGCTGTTAGGTTAAGGCAATTTGAAGTGCTCTATTTTAGTATGTCTCTGTCTCTCTCTCTCTGTCTCTCTGAAGGTACAGTGATGATTTCTTTTTGATAGGAGAAATGTTCTACTGTTTAAAGAGGAATAAGATGCCACTTCTTCAGAGTTACTTATGTAATTTCTTCTTTTGTGTGTTTTGCCAGATTTTTGTTTATCTTATTAGGCCCAGTAGGGAAAGGTCAGCAGTACCATGAGATTGGCAGATCCATGGCCACCATCATGACAGATGAGGTATGTGCCATTTCTGCTTTTCATTCTTTCATCTTATAAATGTTTATTGTTTACTCTGTGCCAAGTACTGTGCTAGTCACTGGAGATAAAATAATTTCAATTACATTGTCTGCTGGGAATCAGTTCAAGGCACTTCTCTGAGAGAAGTTTCTCTTGTGGGCATACCAAGTCCTCTGGGAGATTTTAAAAAATTTTTTTAACTTGTTCTAATTAGTTATACATGACAATAGAATGCATTTTGACACATTGTACACAAATGGAACACAACTTCTCATTCCACTGGCTGTATGTGGTACAGTTACACCAGTTGTGTAATCATGCATGTACATAGGGTAATAATGTCATTTTACCATCCTTTCCATCCCCACTACCCCACCTCTCCCCTCACTCCCCTCTGCACAAACCAAAGTTCCTTCATTCTTTATGGAGGAACTTTGGTCATAGGGGTGGAGTATGATGGACATCATAGCCCTAGCTTTATGTATGACTGCATGTACGTTGTGATTCAACATCACATACAACCAGATAAATGAAAAGTTGTGCTCCATCTGTGTACAATGAATCAAAATGCACGCTGCTATCATGTATACCTAAGTAGAATAAATAAATAAATAAAATTAAAAGAAAAACCAAAGTTCCTTCATTCTTTACCTTCCCAACCCCCACCATGGGTCAGCATCTACTTATTAGAGAGAATATTCAGCCTTTGGTTTTTGAGGACTGGCTTATTTCATTAGCATTATAGTCTCCAGTTCCATTCATTTACCTGCAAATGCCATAATTTTATTCTTTTTTAATGCTGAGTAATATTCCATTGTGTATATATATACCACAATTTCTTTATCCATTCATCTATTGAAGGGCATCTAGGTTGGTTCCATAGTTTAGCTATTGTGAATTGAGCTGCTATAAACTTTGAAGTGGCTGTGTCACTGTAGTATGCTGTTTTTAAGTCCTTTGGGTATAGACCAAGGAATGGGATAGCTGGGTCAAATGATGGTTCCATTCCAAGTTTTCTAAGGAATCTCCATACTGCTTTCCAGGTTGGTTGCACCAATTTGTAGTCCTACCAACAATGTATGAGTGTGCCTTTTCCTCCACATCCTCACCAACACTTGTTGCTTGTATTCTTGATAACTGCCATTCTGACTGGCATGAGATGAAATCTTAGAGTAGCTTTGATTTGCATTTCTCTAATGGCTAGAGATGTTGAACATTTTTTCATATATTTGTTAATCAATTGTGTATCTTCTTCTGAGAAGTATCTGTTCAGCTCCTTAGCCCATTTATTGGGTTGTTTGTTTTTTTGGTGTTAAGTTTTGTGAGTTCTTTATATATCCTGGAGATCAGTGCTCTATCTAATGTGTGGGTGGCAAAAATTTGTTCCCAGAATGTAAGCTCTCTGTTCACCTCATTGATTGGTTCTTTTGCTGAGAAGTAGTTTTTTAGTTTGAATCCATCCCGTTTATTGATTCTTGCTTTTATTTCTTGCACTTTAGGAGTCTTGTTAAGGAAGTCGGGGCCTAATCTGACATGATGAAGATTTGGGCCTACTTTCTCCTCTATTAGGCACAAGGTTTATAGTCCAATTCCTAGGTCTTTGATCCACTTTGAGTTGAGTTTTGTGCATGGTGAGAGATAAGGGTTTAGTTTCATTTTGCTGCATATGTATGTCCAGTTTTCTCAGCACCATTTGTTGAAGAGGCTATCTTTTCTCCAATGTATGTTTTTGGCACCTTTGTCTAGTATGAGATAACTGTATTTATGTGGGTTTATCTCTGTGTCTTCAATTCTATACCATTGATCTACATGTCTATTTTGGTGCCAATACCATGCTGTTTTTGTTATTATACCTTTGTAGTATAATTTAAAGTCTGGAATTGTGATGCCTTTGCTCTTGTTAAGGATTGTTTTGGCTATTCTGGGTTTTTTATTTTTCCAAATGAATTTCATGATCACTTTTTCTATTTCCATAAAGAATAATTTTGGGATTTTAATTGGAATCACATTGAATCTGTATAGCGCTTTGGGTCGTATGGCCATTTTGATGGTATTGATTCTGCCTATCCAAGAGCATGGGAGATCTTTCCATCTTCTTAGGTCTTTTTCAATTTCTTTCTTTAGTGTTCTGTAGTTTTCATTGTAGAGGTCTTTCACCTCTTTTGTTAAATTGATTCCCAAGTATTTCATTTTTGGGGGGGCTACTGTGAATGGAGTAGTTTTCCTAATTTCTCTTTCAGAAGATTCATCACTGATGTATAGAAATGTATTTGATTTATGGATATTGATTTTATATCCTACTACTTTGCTGAATTCATTTATTAATTCTAGAAGTTTTCTGGTAGAATTTTTTGGATCCTCTAAGTAAAGAATCATGTCGTTGAAAAATAATGATAGTTTAACTTCTTTTCCTATTCATATCCCTTTAATTTCTTCTGTCTGTCTAACTGCTCTGGCTAGAGTTTCAAGGACTATGTTGAATAGAAGTGGTAAAAGAGGACATCCCTGTCCTGTTCCTGTTTTTAGGGGGAATTCTTCCCCATTGAGGATAATGTTGGCCTTTGGTTTTGTATAGATAGCTTTTACAATGTTGAGGTATGTTTCTGCTATCCCCAGTTTTTCTAGTGTTTTGAACATGAAGAGATGTTATATTTTGTCAAAAATGCTTTCTCAGCATCTATAGAGATAATCGTATGATTCTTCACTTTAAGTCTACTGATGTGATGGATTACATTTATTGATTTCTGTATGTTGATCCAACCTTGCATACCTGGGATAAAACCCACTTGATAGTGGTGCACTATTTTTTTAATATTCTTTTGTATACAATTTGCCAGAATTTTATTGAGAATATTTGCATTAATGTTCATCAGGGATATTGGTCTGATGTTTTCTTTCTTTGATGTGTCTTTGTCTGGTTTTGGAATCAGGGTTATACTAGCCTAATAGAATGAGTGTGGAAGGGTTCCCTCCTTTTTTATTTCATGGAATAATTTGAGGAGTATTGGTATTAATTCTTCTTTGAAGGTCTTGTAGAACTTGGCTGAGAATCTATCTGGTCCCGGGCTCTTCTTGGTTGGAGAGGTTTTGATAGCTTCTTCTATTTCCTTGCTTGAAATTTAATTTGTTTAAGTTGTGTATGTCCTCCTGATTCAGTTTGGGCAGATCATATGCCTTTAGAAATTTGTCAGTGTCTTTGGAATTTTCTATTTTACTGGAGTATAGATTTTCAAAATAGTTTCTAATTATCTTCTGTATTTCAGTAGCATCAGTCATGATATTTCCCTTTTCATCTCGAATTTTAGTATTTTGAGATTTCTCTCTTCTTCTTTTCATTAGGGTAGCCAAGCGTTTATCAATTTTATTTTTTCAAAGAACTAGCTTTTTGTTTTGTCAATTTTTTGAAATGTTTCCTTTGTTTCAATTTCATTGATTTCAGCCCCAATTTTAATTATTTCCTGTCTTCTACTTCTTTTGGGGTTGATTCATTCTTCTTTTTCTAGAGCTTTGAGATGTAATGTCAGGTCATTTATTTGTTGACTTTTTCTTCTTTTGATGAATGAGTTCAATGCAGCAAACTTTCCTCTTAACACAGCTTTCATAGCGTCCCAGAGATTTTGATATGTTGTGTCACAGTTCTCATTTACCTCTAAGAATTTTTTTATTTCCTCCCTGATGTCTTCTGTTATCCGTGTGTCATTCAATAGCGTATTATTTGTCTCCAGGTGAGGGAATAGCTTCTATTTTTTGTTTTATTATTGATTTCTAATTTCATTCCATTACGGTCTGATAGAATGCAGAGTAGTATCTCTATTTTTTTATATTTGCTAAGAGTTGCTTTGTGGCATAACATATGGTCTATTTTATTTTATTTTTTGAAAATATCTTTTTAGTTGTACATGGACACAATATCTTTATTTTATATATTTTTATGTGGTGCTGAGGACCGAACCCAGTGCCTCATGCATGTGAGGCAAGCGCTCTGCCACTGAGCCACAATCCCAGCCCTACATATGGTCTATTTTAGAGAAGGATTTGTGTGCTGCTGATAAAAAAGTGTATTCACTTGTTGATGGATGAACTATTCTGTATATGTCTGTTAATTCTAAATTATTCATTGAATTATTGAGTTCTATGGTTTCTTTGTTTAGTTTTTTTTGGGAAGATCTGTCCAGTGGTGAGAGAGTCATGTTAAAGTCACCCAGTATTATTGTGTTGTGGTCTGTTTGATTCTCAAAATTGAGAAGGATTTGTTTGATATATGTGGATGCTCCACTGTTCAGGGCATAGATATGTATGATTGTTATGTATTCTTGATGTATGTATGGTTTCCTTAAGCAGTATGAAATGTCCTTCTTTATCCCTTCTGACTATTTTTGGTTTGAAGTATACTTTATCTGATATGAGGATATGAGACCCCTGCTTGTTTATGTGGTCCATTTGAATGGTATGTTTTTTCCCATCCTTTCACCTTCAGTCTGTGGATGTCTTTTTCTATGAAATGAGTCTCTTGAAGACAGCATATTGTTGGGTCTTGTTTTTTAATCGAATCTTCCAGTCTATATCTTTTGATTGATGAGTTTAGGGCATTAACATTCAAGGTTATTATTGAAATATGGTTTGTATTACCATTCATTTTGGTTTATTTTTGGTTTTTAACTTGATTTGGTTTCTCCTTTGTCTTTTCCTTAGTGTAGTCCCTCCCTTTGCTGATTGTTGTTTTTCATTTCCTCCTCATGAAATATTTTGCCGAGAATGTTCTCTAGTGTAGGTTTTCTCATTGTAAATTCTTTTAACTTTTGTTTAGCATGGAAAGTTTTTATTTCATCATCAAATTGAAAGCTTAATTTTGCTGGATATAAGATTCTTGGTTGGCACTCATTTTCTTTTAGAGCTTGGTATATGTTGTTCCAGGATCTCCTGGCTTTGAGAGTCTGAGTTGAGAAATCTGCTGAAATCCAAATTGGTTTCCCTCTGTATGTAATCTGAACCTTCTCTCTTGCAGCTTTTAAAATTCTGTCCTTATTGTGTATGTTAGGCATTTTCATTATCATGTGCCTTGGTGTGGCTCTGTTGTAGTTTTGGTGTCCTATAAACCTCTTGTATTTTATTTGTTGTACATTTGGTGTCCTATAAACCTCTTGTATTTTATTTTCCAATTCATTCTTCATGTTTGGGAAATTTTCTGATATTATTTCATTGAAGAGATTGTGCATTCCTTTGGTTTGTATCTCTGTGCCTTTCTCTATCCTGATAATTCTTAGATTTGGTCTTTTCATGTTATCTCATAGTACTTGGATATTCTGTTCATGGTTTCTTTCCATCTTCATTGTGTGGTCAACTTTATTTTCAAGCTTATATATTTTGTATTCATTGTCTGAGGTTCTATCTTCCAAGTTATCTAGTCTGTTGATAATGCTTTTATTGAATTTTTTATTTGGTTTATTGTTTCCTTCATTTCAAGGGTTTCTGCTTTTTTTTCCCCAGAATGTCTCTTTCTTGAAGTAATCTTTTTTCTCCCTGTATTTGCTCTCTAATCTCTTTGTTGGTGTGATCAATTGTTGCCTGTAATTACTCTCTTATATTATTCTGTGCTTCACAGATCATTTTAATTACATACATTCTGAACTCCTTCTCTGACATTTCATCTACTGTGCTGTCAACGGATTCTGTTATTGTAGCATCTTGGTTTGATTGGGGCATTTTTTTCCCTTGTTTTTTCATGTTGTTCATGTGTCTTCCTCTCTAGCAATGCCGATCTGAGATGTTATAGTTTCTACCCTATAATCTTGTAGTGTCCCTGCAGGTTACCAATATCTCACCTCTGGTGTAACCAGGCCTACAGGGACCTTGAGGATGATCTTCTTGGTGTCCTGGCTGTTGTCTCTAGATGGAAGTAGGCTGATATAGCTGCACGTTGGTAGATGGGGGTCTGCAGCATGGTCAGTCTCCTCCTCTGCCCCAGTTATTGATTTTTAATTTTACTTCTTACGCTTTAGGAGTCTTGTTAAGGAAGTCAGGTCCTAATCTGATGTGATGAAGATTTGGGCCTATCTTTTCTTCTATTAGGTGCAGGGTCTCTGTTCTAGTGCCTAAGTCTTTGATCCACTTTGAGTTGATTTTTGTGCAGGGTGAGAAATAGAGGTTTAATTTCATTTTGTTACATATAGATTTCCAGTTTTCCCAGCACCATTTGTTGAAGAGGCTGTCTTTTCTCCAATGTATGTTTTTGGTACTTTTGTCTAGTATGGGGTAACCTTGTTTATGTGGGTCTGTCTCTGTGTCTTCTATTTTGTACCATTGGTCTATATGTTTATTTTGGTGCCAATATCATGCTGTTTTTATTACTATTGCTCTGTAGTATAGTTTAAGATCTGGTATTGTGATGCCTCCTGCTTCACTCTTCTTGTTAAGGATTGCTTTGGCTATTCTGGGTCTCTTTATTTTTCCAAATGAATTTCATGATAGCTTTTTCTATTTCAATAAAGAATGTCATTGGGATTTTAATAGGAATGGCATTAAATCTGTTTAACACTTGGTAGTTTTGCCATTTTGGCAATATTAACTTTGTCTATCCAAGAGCATGGGAGATCTTTCTATCTTCTAAGGTCTTCTTCAATTTCTTTCTTTAGTGTTCTGTAGTTTTCATTGTATAGGTGTTTTACCTCTTTTGTTAGATTGATTCCCGTTGTTTTTTTTTTTAGGCTATTGTGAATGGGGTAGTTTTGCTAATTTCTCTTGCTGTGGATTCATCACATATATAGAAATGCATTTGATTTATGGATATTAATTTTATATCCTGCCACTTTGCTGAATTCATTTATTAGTTTTAGAAGTTTTCAGGTATAATTTTTTGGATCTCCTAAATACAGAAGATGTGATGTCATTAGCAAATAGTGATAGTTTGAGTTCATCTTTTTCTATTTGTATGTGGGGGATTTTTCTTCCTATGTTCTCTCTCCCTTTTTGGGTAATTAAGTATAAAGAGAAATCATTTTCTGGGAAAATTATTATTGCCAAGTAATATATGGAGAGAAATACACTTAAGGCTAATGACTTAACTTTCTAGAGAATATGGTTAATTAAATATATCTAAGCTATTTGCATAAACAAACTTCACTCTCATATAAATGAGACTAACTTGTATAAGGTCAGGTGTATGATCCCAGTCAGTGTCATGTGAATGTTCTTGCTTGTCTGTACCAAGCCACCAGCTATTTTGGCATTGTGCTGAATTCATAGTGCCAGCCTTGGTGAGGACTATGTTGTACATATAAACTGCAAAGCCGAGCTTTCAAACATATATTGTAGTGGGCAAAGGGAAATGTGGGGTGCTTTTTCAGCTCTCTTTGGGAGGCTTATTTCATGGAGGACCTTCCCTAGTAATTCCATCCAGTTTTTCTAAACATTATGATCAAGAAAATTTTCCATACATCATTTTCCCCCATCCTTTGAGAAGATAATAGCATTGTATGACTTTAGAGTCATATCTTATTTCTTCTTATACTTGCAGACATTTATTAATTCTTTTTGACCCACCTTATCCCTAGGTTCATTTTTTTTAACCATTTATCCTTGTGCTTGTCTAAGTGCTAAATTTTCTGCTTCTCACATCCCTGTGACAGAGAAAAAACAAGAGATTGTATCCATCTCTTACTATATCCATTGGTGATTGTTTTAAGTAAAGTAACTTTCACTTTTATAAGAGTTTTTTCTTTTCTGTAGATTTTTCATGACGTGGCATATAAGGCAAAAGAGCGAGATGATCTCCTGGCAGGGATCGATGAGTTCCTAGACCAGGTGACGGTGCTTCCTCCAGGAGAATGGGACCCCTCCATTAGAATTGAGCCACCTAAAAATGTCCCTTCACAGGTAATGTATGCACATTAGTCAGTGGTGGCTAGTGCCACTTACTGAGTGCCTGGCCATGAATTTTTAAAAATTTTTTATTTGTGCTTTTTAGTTATGCATGACCGTAGAATGTCATTTGACATATTATACATCCATGGAGTATAACTTCCCATTCTTGTGGTTGTACATAATGTGGAGTTACACTAGTTATGTATTCATATATGAACATATGAAAGTTATGTCTGATTCATTCTACTGTCTTTCCTATTCCCCTCCCTCTCTGTTCCCTTCATTCCCCTTTGTCTAATCCAGAGTACTTCTATTCTTCCCTTCCACGCCACTTTATTGTGTGTTAGCACTTGCATATTAGAGAGAACATTTAGCTTTTGGGTTTTGGGGATTGCCTTATTTCACTAGCATGATAGTCTCAAGTTCCATGCATTTATTGGCAAATGCCATAATTTCATTCTTCTTTGTGGCTGAGTAATATTCTGCTGTGTATATATACCACATTTTCTATATCCATTCATCTGTTGAAGGACATGTAGGTTGGTTTCACAATAGCTTAGCTATTGTGAATTGAGGTGCTATAAACATTGGTTGTGTCACTTTAGTATGCTGACTTTAAGTCCTTTGGGTATAAACCAAGGAGTGGAATAACTGGGTCAAATGATGGTTCCATTCCAAGTTTTCTAAGGAATCTCCATACTGCTTTCCAGAGTGGTTACACCAATTTGCAGTCTGGGCATAAATTTTAAGCCAAATTTTGAAGGATTGATGTAGAATGGCAGAGAGGAGAACAATTCTTGACAATAGTATGTTCAAAGTCATCAAATGAAAAAAGACAAGTTGTAAGGAGAGAACAAATAGGGTTTCCCTACTTTTCTGACATATTAAGAGTGGGAAGAGGACTGGGGTTATGGTGCAGTGGTAGCGTGCTCGCCTAGCACGAGGGAAGCACTGGGTTCGATCCTCAGCACCACATAAAAATAAAATAAAGATATTGTGTCCACCTACAACTAAAAAATAAATATAAAAAAAAAAAGAGTGGGAAGAAAACTAATGCTGTGTAGTAGGTACCAGGGCAGGTGCTTTATACATGTGAACTCAACTTTCCCAGCAACATTCCCTCCAAAAGGTATTGTTATCTTTAGTTTACCACATGAGGAATAAAATGATCTTAGAGCAAAGTTTTAAGGTAAAGTAAGATTATACAGAAGCAGATCTGAAACTGAAACTCTGATGCCAAAGCCAGCATTTTTTGTTTCTGTGCAAGACACAGTTAGGAGTCAGGCTCTATTGGAGAGGAAAATAGATTTTATATATATAAATACCCACATACTTTTCTCTTCCCCAGGAAAGTCAGTAAATTGAATCAAATCAGTAAATGCATTTGAAAACTACAAACACTTGAGCATTTGGGTTGCTTTTGGGTTATCCCATCACCACTCCCTATTTTGTTAGTAGGAACTACAAATAAATACTGACTTTACTAACTTTGTGGTCTTCTGTTAAAAGGAGAAAAGGAAAATGCCTGGAGTTCCAAATGGAAATGTTTGCCACATAGAAGCAGAACCACACGGGGGTCATAGTGGGCCAGAACTTAAGCGTACTGGGCGGTAAGTTCTGGGATATTTCACAGCTGACGCTGCTTATTGTGCAGAAGTTGTGTAAAAGAAAGAAGCATCCTTTTTTTGTTTTCCATTTTCTTCTCTGTAGTGGGACTTTATTGTCTGGAGATGACTTTTCAAATAGAATCACCAATTATAAGTATTATAAATTTATCAAATATTGTATTCATTCATTCAAGTTTCTGAAACCACCTATCATGTTCTGTCTCATGTCCAGTCCTTTCTACACATTGTTCCCTCTGATTTGAACAGTTTCTACCTTCTTCATCTCCTGGCTAACTTATCTCAGCTTAGGTGTCACTCCTTTGGAAAGCTTTCTAGTACTCTCCATAGTCAAAGGTAGGTTTTCCTGTTATGTAATGCCTCAGAATTGATTTCTGATTCTCTCTCTTCCCCCTACCATTGTAGCCCTTATTATTGCTTGATTCTAGTTTCCTGCTAGAATCAAGTGTTGCTCCAGAAGGGCAGGGACTCCATCATATTCCTAAAACATAAAATAGTGCCCTACATGGAGTGTGCTCAGTTTCTGATGAATGAATGAATACTTTTAGAATGGTACCTGTTCTGTAGCATAAAATGCACTAGGGATGGATAAATGTTGGGTGATAATTTTAAGTTAAGAAACTTCTTATAGTGTAGGGTGAAAAGGTACTATCTTAGGTATATGTGCCTCAGAATAGGCAATTTAATCTTCTAGGCCAATATTTTAAGAGTAAATGTCCAAGGAAAAGGTCTTTTATGGTAGGTGAGGGCAACGATATCCAGATTAGGAGGTTTTATTTCCCAAGCAGGAAGGTGGTAAAAGAGGTTGATATTTGGCATTGGTGTGACATCCAGTAGTGTCCTCAGATTATGGGAGAAGGTTGAGACTCTGACTCTGGCTCTGTACATTGTGCTGTCTAAGAAGGATGTAATGGATGGAGATTCTCTGATTATAAAAAGAAGCTTTTATATCTTCTAATTCTTTTTTTTTATCTTTTTTTCTTCTTCCTCACTTGAGATTGCTTTCCTTAGTCTTTTTTTTTTTTAATGTTTATTTTTTAGTTGTAGGTGACAGAATATCTTTATTTTATTTTTATGTGGTGCTGAGGATCGAACCCAGTGCCTTATGCGTGCTAGGTGAGCACGCTACCACTGCGCCATAATCCCAGCCCCTTTCCTTAGTCTTTTATCCTTAGTATTCTACCTAATGGAAAGTATTCTACCTAATGGAAAGAGGCTTTTTGTTCTTTATTTTATTTTGAAATTATGGAGAGTGATTTACTTTTCCACTCATGAAAATTCAAGGAGAAGCTAGAAGAAGAGACAGAGAAACATGAGAATGGCACTTAACTTGTAATGTCCTGATAAGGTGATATGTTCTGGTTGAAGGAATGCATTCGAGGAGGGGAAAAGATAACTATACTCTGGGAGGGAGCCTTGGCAGAAAGGAGGAGTCTCTGAAAGGAAGGGGTCACTGAGAAGGCAAGAGGTCAGAATGACAGGGTGGCCTGATGCTGAGAGGCAATAAGGGAAATGTCTGTCCTTAGAATTGGCTCCAGGATTGAGACTGTCTAGAAGAAGTGGGGTTTTGTTGTTGTTGTTGTTTGTTTGTTTATTTAAGGAAAGATTATTGAGTATGGATTTGATAATTTCAGAATTATGACTTTTTTAAATAATAAAAAGGGTGTTTACACCCTAGGACTTAAAGTTGGAAAGTAATGGAATTGAGGGCAACAGGTTTTCCTCAAACAGGTATCTGTACATCAGTAAGATTTGTGTTTTCTTTCACTGCCGAAGAAAATAAACTAGATTCCCATGTTTATGATTAATTCTACATGAAGGTTTGGGAGACCATTAGATTGTATCTCAACCATTTTGAGATCTCAGAAAAGGTGCCTGATATACCCAAAGAAAATTCCATATCAATAGGACTGTCACATGCTTAATCATAAGTCCCAAGTCCCTTTTAGGTATGTATGTATGTATGTAGTTTGGTACTAGGGATTGAACCTAGGGGCACTTAACCCCTGAGCCACATCCCCAGCCCTTTTTATTTTTTATTTAGAGACAGGGTCTTGCTAAGTTGCTTAGGGCCTTATTTATTTATTTATTTTTAATATTTATTTTTTCGTTGTAGGTGGACACAATAGCTTTATTTTATTTTTATGTGGTGCTGAGGATCAAACCCAGTGCCTCACGCGTGCTAGGTGAGCACGCTACCACTGCGCCATAACCCCAGCCCTGCTTAGGACCTTATTAAGTTGCGGAAGCTCGCTTTGAACCTGCAATCCTCCTGCCCCCAGTACTTTAACTTACAAATTCAGATGGGATTTGAAGGAATTTTCCTGTAATGTTACATTAGGAAATTCTGAAATTGACAAAGCTGAAAGGAAACTCTGGGCTCAGAGCTTAGTTTTCCTCAGTAGACCTCTTCCTGAGCTCCTGACATTTTCTTCCAAGTTTTAGTAAAGGACCTCAGGACCCATGACTTTCCTCTTGGGCCAGGTAACTTACTGCCTGTATTGGTATCAGAGATCCCAGTTTCAGTCCATCTCTGGCCCCTTCTCCATTTCAATTTATGTGGGAAAGAAATGTGAGACATTTCCTATAGATGGACATCCAGATATTTCTAGTTGTACACACCTGTAATCTCATTAGCTCAGGAGGCTAGGGCAGGAGGATCACAACTTCAAAGCCAGCCTCAGCAACTTAGTAAGGCCCTCAGCAACTTAGTGAGACCCTGTCTCTAAATAAAAAAATTAAAAGGGCTAGAGATATGGCTCTGTGGTAGTGGGTAAGCACCCCTGGGTTCAATCTCTGGTATAATAATAATAATAATAATAATAATAATAATAATACATTTAGTTAAATAAAAATAAAAGCAAAAACTTATTAAGTTGGGTTTTCAGTTATACCACTCCTTGGTATTTATCCTATTGAATTAAAGACAGCATACTATAGCATTACATATATACCCATGTTTATAGCAGCACAATTCACAATAGCCAAATTATGGAACCAGCCTAGATGTTGGTCAATGGATGATGGATAAATAAATTATGTGGTGTGTGTGTGTGTGTGTGTATAATGAGGAGTTTTATTTAGTCATAAAGAAGAATGAAATTATGTCATTTACAGAAATGTGGAAGGAACTTGAGAGCTTTATGTTAAATGAAATATGCCCAACTCATATAGTTAAGGATCATAAGTTTGTTTTTATCATATGTGGAAGTTAGAGATAAAAAGGGGGGAAAAGGTAGGGGTAATCTCATGAAAATAAAAGGGAGATCAGTAGTGTAGAGGGAGAAGAGAGAAATGGGAAGGTACCAGGAGATGAAATTGATCAAATTATACTGTTATATTGTATGCATGTATGCATATGTAACAATGTATCCCACTTTTATGTATGATTATAATGTACCAATAAAACATGTGGTAAACATATTATCTTGGGTTTATAATTCTTCAAACCATTAGTTACGTTTCTTTGACAGCAAAGCCTGGTTTGTGCATATCATGTTGTACAACCTTGAGGCAAAACTTGAAGACTTTGGGGATGTTATTCTTGTTGGATAAAGAGGTATTTGAAAATGGAGTAGAGTAGACTCTAAGAAGCTGGGAAAGGAGACAAAGTTAAAAATGGTACTGTGAGTTCTGTTTTATATGACCCTCCAAGCCAGGGCCATGACAGTGTTTTGAATTTCCCTGATGTCATCACAGGCAGAGATGCCATGCATTACAAGAAAGTATGTCTAGAATCTTCCCAGTCCAGAAGCTCCACAGCAAGAAAGATACTCTGGAAAGGGGTTTTCCAGGGTAGATTTATATCCCTTATTGCCAGTTTTGGGGAAGGGTTAATGAAAAAAGGAATCAGGAGCTGCTATCTCGATGATCCCCCACACTTCAAACAGGTTTCTTCCAAAGCACACCAGACAAATGGATGGCTGGCCTGTCCCTAAAGCCCTCCAGGAAAGGGCTCCCTAAGTCAGTGCTCCAGAGCCTAGTGACCCTCTACACGGGTAAGTCCTGTCTTACATCAAGCTTAAATTCATATTCCTCTGTGCCTCCTGCCCCCCCAAAACTTGAACATCAAGAGCAGTGTTAGAAGGGAGAGGAAGTCTCAAATATGAAAAGAAGAATCCAGGCCTAAGTTAATATCTGTAGTAGATGTGAAATTATGATCTGATTTTTATGCATGAATGAGGTATGAGGCTGACACCATAAACAGTATTCAGAAATTATTTTATTAATTTATAGTTATACCATCAGTATGAGCCTCAAATCTCCCTCCTCCTCTTTAATCATTGCTAGACAGACAGATGTCTTCCTTTTCTGTGGCTTTTCATAAATCCATGTCACATCAATCTTTTGTCTGTTGCTCATAGACTGTCCTCTTCAAAGATGCCTCCTGTGTTCAGGGACAGGCTAATCATGGCAGCATTTCAGGTGGCCTCAGTGGGAGGTCAGAAGGAGGTTCTTTTTCCGGGATAATGCCCTTCAGAGGAAGGTTATTGGTGATGAGGAGGTGACAGTCACTGGATGCTATGGTAGCTAAGGACCCAGAAATACTTGAATCTTGCCCCCACACTAATCACTGCTGCCTGTGAGATCCTTGAGGGGTTATTTATCCAGAGAAGAGAGCAAGACAAAGTGACAGTTGAAATCTTGGTCCTATCCCTAAGGCTGAAGTCTCCCAATCCAGGTTGAACCCTCTAGATACCCCTTTACCTGAGCTAGGTCTTCCAGTCTAAAATTAAGGCAGGTCACAAGGTTGGCTTTGCCTCTCCTCTCTAAGCCTATACCCAGATTATCATGTTACTGCTATAGGTGGAGCAACTACAGTCACCCTGAGGAAAAGAACAAGTGGGCGACATAGAACAGAGTCTGCCCTGTGTCCACCTGCATACCCATTTGTGCAGCTAGATGAGAAAGAATGAGTGGAGAAAGAACTGGCTGGGCCTTCTCCCCTGGCATGTGGGTCCTAAACCTCACCATACTTCTCCAGGCTCATAGGAGAAAGAAGGGAAGAAAGAGCTAGCAAGCCTCCTTTCATAAGAGAGTAACTTTTTTGTTTTTTATTTAGTTTTACCTTTTTATTACAGAAAATTTCAAACATAAAAAAGGAAGAGAATTGTATAATGAACCCTCAGGTCCCCATCAATGGTTATCAACATTTTGCCCATCTTGTTTTATCTATTTCTTCCTACTTATTTTTCTGCTTTCTAGATTATTTTAAACCAAATCACTTTTCCTATAAACACTTCAGTATGTATCATGTTTGAAAAAGGACATTTAAAAAATAATTATGCCATTATCAAATTTAACAAAATTAATAATAATTCTTTAAATCACCTAATGCTCAGGTGCACATTAAATTTTTTGTTGTGGTTAGTTAGCATCATCTTTTTAAGGTTTATTTGTTTGATATGGGATCCAATCAGGTTTGTATTTAGTTACTATGTTCTTATCCTGTAACAGTCCCTCTTCCTTTCCTTTTTTTCTATGCCATTGATTTGTAGAAAAAACCAAGTGATTGTCCTGTGGGATGCAGAGTAGCTCTTTTTGTTACTCACCTGGCAGTTTTCCCCCTGGTTCAGTGACTCCATTCTTAGAAAAAATGACTGAGTCTTCATCTGTCTCATCCATGGGAAGTGGAGAAGGCTCTGAAGTCTTGCCAGTGAGCCCTATTGATTCCACTTCCTGATAACCCTTAAATCCATCCACTTCATCCCAATCCACACTGCCTTCATTACACTGCCAGAAGAGTGACCCTTCCAGAATGCATGTTGGATTATGTTGCCCCACTGTGTTTATAGTCCTTTAGTAGCTTGACTTAAAACTGTCATAAGGCCTTTCATGACTCAGCCTTGTCTATTGGTGTTTGCCCCTTGCACTGTATTGTCTAGTCATAAATCTTCCAACACCCTGAACCACTGTGCACTGTCAACTCTAGGTGTCACCCATTGCTGGTCCCTCTGGCTACTCCCTGTCCATCCTTTGAGTCCTTGCTGAAATACCCCTCCCTGTTCTGTGCTACCACAGCACCTATTTTCCTGCACTAGACTGATGGTCTTGGAGAGCAAAGGCTGTATTTGTCTTGCTCACTGCTGCATCTCCAGTAACTGGCCTGGTGCCTAGCATCAAGTATCTGCTACGACTTGTCAATAGCATACATGAAGTATTATGCTAATTCTCAAAAGGAAGGTAGGTAGTTGTTCAGAGTAAGAAAGTGATGGGGTATTTTATCCGGAAAATGTGTAATAAAACTAACAATTTTATATCTTGAGTCAGTTTTGTATATTTCTCCAAACAGCTCAGAATTTGAAGTTTGAAATCAATAATTGCTTCATTGTTAACTTTTTGAATTTTTTATTAACTTTTTGGGTAATATGTTACCAAAATTAATTTTTTAATTGAATAAATCATTCAGATTTACAGTAAGTCAGGCCTTGATCACATATAGAATCTATGCTGACCCCAGAGAGATCTCCTATATTTGGGGTCAAATTAAAGTGAAAATATTACCTTAGTATAGAGCACATTGAAATGTTTTCAAATGTGTGTCATTCATTATGCATTTGTGGAAGAGGGGCTGTGTTAGAGGCCTGTCTGCTATGTTTCCGCAGGCTGTTTGGGGGCTTGGTGCTGGACATCAAGCGGAAGGCCCCCTGGTACTGGAGCGACTACCGGGATGCACTCAGCTTACAGTGTCTGGCCTCCTTTCTGTTCCTGTACTGTGCCTGCATGTCACCTGTCATCACCTTTGGGGGATTGCTTGGAGAAGCCACTGAGGGACGCATAGTAAGAACTTTTAATCACTTTTAATGGTCCCAAACAAAACTTAAAATATTATGGCGGCAGCCCACTCTATTGGGAGGAAATTACCTGGACTAAGACTGAGGAAATTGGATTCTTTCTCTTGAATTACTGAGGTTTTCTGTCTTCATAAAAAAGAGAAACATTCTCCTTCTTGAACAGACTCTTTTCTGCATGAATGTCAGTTACAATAGCTGGTTTCCCAGTTGAATTGCTCATTGCCCCAAGAATGGAAAATGGATATATTGATGTCATTTGAAAATAAGATTTTAAGTGACTGTATGACAACTTATAGTGTGAATAGCATCATTGTCTTTTATATGTTTTTGAATAGTGAATTAAGTCACCAAAGAACCAGAACTTAGTTAAGGAATCATATGTAAATGGATTTGGGTATCTGAATTATTCAAGTGGGATCTGTTTACAAGAGTATTAGATGGTGTGTACACGTCACTCTTGCTAAGAAATACAAGCAAATAACTGTCAAGGCACATATTAGGGCTAAGTTGGGAGTGTATATAAGCCAACATTACTCTTTACTGATGGACTATGCATTTAAGTGATTTCTTTTCCTTCTCAGAGTGCAATTGAATCTTTATTTGGAGCCTCCATGACCGGGATTGCCTATTCCTTGTTTGCAGGACAGCCCCTTACCATCCTAGGAAGTACGGGGCCAGTTCTTGTGTTTGAAAAGATTTTGTTCAAATTCTGCAAGTAAGATATTTGTTTTTCTGAAAACTGTAATTGGCTGTGGTTATTGCGATGTCAGGGTTGAATAACAGGGTCCTATACAAATTTAAAAGTAAGCAAATATTCTGAATTATAAGCAACCTAAAGAAAGAACATCATTTGGTCTGTAGTTCTGCCCCCAGGTAGCATGTACTTAAAATAGTAGGTCCTCTATTCGTGATTTTCATGTATTTTTTTTAGTTGTCAGTGGACCTTTATTTTATTTATTTACTTATATATGGTGCAAAAAATCAAACCCAGTGCCTCACACATGCCAGGCAAGCACTGTACCACTGAGCCACAACCTCAGCCCTAGATCTCCTATTTTTAAAGAGCTTGATTAATGTTCCTCAGCCATTATTGAAATCTTGACTTTTTAATCTTTAAAAATTTTCCCTAGCTAATTCCAAGTCTTCCATGTCCATTTTAAGTCAATTTTTAATTTGGCCTGCTATCCCTCCTTAATGTTCTGGTGGCTAGTGGTAGTAGGGGCTCTGCCATGTCTTAGATTTCCTACTTTTTCTATAATTTTTTTTCCATTTTGTATTAAAAGTAGGAGGACATGAGACTAGAACCAGTCCTTTTTCTTACTGCATGAACAATCTCTTAATTGCATTGGATTTTAGTGGCAGAAATGTGTTCAAAAGGATTCCTTTCTTCTCCATTTTCTATATAGCTTCACAGGCAAATAGCACCTGTGAAGCCAATCTAACACCCCTGTCCCAGATGTGTCATTTAGAATTGAAATGCAATCAAAATTAGGTATCAACTAGGTTGCAGTGGTGGTAAAACTGACATGAAATGAATTAACCATATTTGACCCGTTTGTCTCTTCATGCCATTCATGCTTTTTGATGAACTTTGGTCTTGTTTTAGAGACTACACTCTTTCATACCTCTCCCTGCGAGCTTGTATTGGACTGTGGACTGCCTTCCTGTGTATTGTCCTTGTGGCAACTGATGCCAGTTCCCTTGTGTGCTACATTACCCGCTTTACTGAAGAAGCATTTGCCTCCCTGATTTGCATTATTTTCATCTATGAAGCAATAGAAAAGCTGATTCACCTGGCAGAGACCTACCCCATTCACATGCACAGCCAGCTGGACCACCTTAGTCTCTATTAGTAAGTATACTTTCTGCTTATCATCTTCTTCTTTTAATGGACAAAAGGGCCCAAATTTAATGACTTGTGTAGTGTGCCAGGCAGTGCTCATAGCTTCTGATAAGGAAGTGTCTTGGCCTTCTGGGAAACAGAACTTAGATATGTATGAGGAAGCTTGGAGGGAGAGCTGCCAGAGAAGAGCAATCGCAAGTATTGACAGAGGAGGCACTGAGAATGAGGCTCAGAGCAGACTTGAGGAATTTAGAGAGAATGTCTTCTGGTTCTCAGCATTGAAACAAAAATAGGCTGTAAACGTAGCAGAGAAAATTTGAGTTAGTTATTGAGAAGAACTTCTTTTTGTAAAGACTTGTGAGCCCTGGGCCACACTATCGAGTGAGAGAATGGACTCTCTTCTGAAGATGTACAGGCAACTTGCAGGAAACGTTAGGTAGAGATGGTTTAATATTTCCTTTCAGGGGGCTGGGATTATGGCGCAGTGGTAGCGTGCTCGCCTAGCGCGCGTGAGGCACTGGGTTCGATCCTCAGCACCACATAAAATAAAATAAAATAAAGATATTCTGTTACCTACAACTAAAAAATAAATATTTAAAAAAAATATTTCCTTTCAGATCACGAGTCACTCCCACTGTATCATAAAGATCCAGAAACCTCTTTATTTCTAGATTTCAACTCAAGAGACTGTTTTCTTCATGTGTTTAATGTTGTTTGGATCATTTAGAAAATAAACACAATATCTAGCTGTGTCATCAACCATCTAGGAAAATCTAGTCCTACAAATCATTTCTTCTCTGGAATAGTATTTTTCAAATTACTTCCTTTAGCTCTGTACATTATTCCCTCCTTTCTAGCTGTACAGTTCTCATGTGGAGGATCTGACTGTGGAAGCATCAGCTAAGCAGCCACAAAAATACTTTCATCTATTCTAGTTATCCATTCATTAATCTTTATTAAAAATTAGAATAAAAAGGTATTAGAATTTTAAATTATTTTAATTCAAAGTAACAATGATTAAGGACTATCATCTCCAAAGCCTAGTGAATTGGAACCTATTGTCATTGAAGTTCTCATTTCTGTAAAGTTCATTTTTTGACCTCTTTTTTTATCATTCATTTATTTAACAAATGTTTGTTGAACACCTGTTGTGTGCCAGGCACTGTTTTAGGCCTTGGAAACATAGAAGTAAGCGTGACAGCCAAAGGATCTACCCTCAGGATGCTTATATCCTAGTGGGAGAAGACAGATAAGTGATCAGCCCTGGATTAAGTAGACTTAAGATCTGGAAACTGTAATCTTGCTTTGTTAATAAAATTAGAGATGGTATTTTTTTCTTAGTTGCATTCCACTGTTGTTTCATATGGAACTGACATGAAACTAGAAGCCTCTACTCTTTAAATGATTTTATGTTAACATGCACAGAATTGATTTTTAAAAAATACTTTGTTGCCTTGTGTGGTGGCTCATGCCTGTAATCATAGCTACTTGGGAGACTGAGGCAGGAACATTGCAAGTTCAAGTCCAGCCTGGATAATTTAGCAAGACCCTGTCTCAAAATAAAAAATAAAAAGGGCTGGGGTGTAGTTCAAGTGGTAAATTGTTTCTGGGTTCAATCTCCACTATCAGGGTCAAAAAAGACTTTATTTTTTAGTACAGTTTTAGGTTGACAGCAAAGTTGATCAGAAAGTACAAGAGTTCTCATAGACTCCCTGCCCACCCGCTGCCATGTATGCATACCCTTCCCCATTCTCAACATCTTCACCAGAAAGGTGCATTTGTTATAATCAGTGAACTTACGCTGATACATCATTATCACTCAAAGCTCACAATTTATATTGGAGTTAAAATTTTTATGTTGTATATTCCATGGATTTTGACAAATGTATAGACACATCTACCATTATATTATATTATTATTATATTAATATAATTGCATTATATTATTTATTTTTTGCATCACTGAGGATTGAACCCAGGGACTTGTACGCTGAGCTACATTCCCAATCCTTTTTTTTTTCCCAATCCTTTTTATTTTTATTTTGAGACTAACTTGTCCAGGCTGGTCTGAAATTGTGATACTCCTGCCTTGACCTCCCAAGTAGCTAGGAGTATAGGCATGCATTGCCAAACCCAGCTACTTTTACAATTTTTAAAAACTATGTAATATTATTATCATTATCATCATCATCATCATCATTATTATTATTATTGGTAATGGGATTGAACCCAGGGGAACTTTGTCATTGAGCTATATCCTCAGCCCTTTTTATTTTTTATTTTGAGACAGTGTCTGGCTAAATTGTTTAGGGCCTCAGTAAGTTGCTAAGGCTGGCCTCGAACTTGCAATCCTCCTGACTTAGTCTCCCAGGTTACTAGGCTTATAGGTGTGCACCACTGCACCTGGACAATTTATTTATTTTTGAGACCAGGGTCTTGCTATGTTGCCTAGGCTGGCCTCAAACTCCTAGGCTTAAGCAATTCTCCTGCCTCAGCCTTTTGAGTAGCTGGGTCTACAGATGCATGCCACCATGCTCAGCTTATTTTTATTTTTAATTAACACATAATAATTATACATATTTATGGGATACAGTGTAACATTTCAATACATATGTATAATATGTAATGATCAAATTAGAGTATTTGGCGTATCTGTGGAATTTATTTTTTAATCTAAATGTAGAACTTTTATAGCTTTCCCCATTATTTTTGTTTTGTTGGTTTCTTTCAATTATTTTAACCTGTTGAGATATTTCTGAATTTTAGTTCTGTCATAGAAGGCATGTTTATTAAATTCACAGGTGAAACAAAGGTGGTGGGGACAGCTATGTCAATTGACCATACTGGGAGCCAGTTCAGGCATGAAGCATGCTGGGATTGGGAGGCAACATGGTGGATCAGGTATGGTATAGTCTGGTTTGGATGAAAGACGAGGCCTGAGGAAGCTAATGGAGCTGCCAGGCCTGGCTTCAGCATCAGTAGCCAGGAAATGGCCAAGGTAGTAGGATATTATCAAGGATAATGCAGTGTGAGGTAGAGCTTGCATCACAATTCCAGGAGTCTCTGATTTTTAGAACAAGAGCATGATGGAGGAGTAGTATAGGAATAAAATCATCCAGACATGGAGGAAGTTGTTGAGAACTGAATGGTGTATTCAAACCTCCTTGCTAAGTAGATTGAATTTCATAGTTAGCACTTAAGAGATAGAAACCAGGCAAGGAAACCACCAGGACTTATTTATTCTGGGCAACTCATAGGTTGTCAGCATAGTTTCATCTAAGATGCACATGCTGATTTGAATCCATCTTTAATAATGGCCAGTGAAAAATTAGGGTTGGGTTGGGATTATAGATGGTCCTCAGCCCAAACTGAACCCATCTCACAGATCTGAAGTAGGCCAAAGACAAAGAAGGTAGGCTTTGTAGAACCTTTAATTCAGTCATGTCTAAAAATATTTAACTGTCTGACTACTTTCCTCAGGAATCTTTTTTCCTTTCCCCTCAGCTGTAGATGTACTCTCCCAGAGAATCCAAACAATCACACTCTACAGTATTGGAAGGACCACAACATTGTGGCAGCAGAAGTGCACTGGGCTAACCTGACTGTCAGTGTAAGTCTGGGAGCTGCCCTAACATCACGGCTACCAGGTTTAAGGGGAGACTTCTTGGTGAATGACCAGTAGCCTTTTGGAGAACTCTGGCATTTAAGAAAGAAAGCTCTTAAACAAACAAATGTACAAACAATTCTTACTTTTTTTTCCCCTTTCAAAAGTTTTCCTATACGTAAAAGTAGATCACCCTTCTCTTTCTACCATATGCACCCTACCCTGTGATTCTGCATCAAGGATATGTGGGGATGAAACCACACAGGGCAGGGGGCAGATCCAAACATTGTGGAGTTTAAAGGATATTAAAATTTGGAGGTCCTCTATAATCAAAACAATTCAAATTGCTAAGACCTTCCCAAGGCTTTGAAAGTACTATTTGTTTAGGACATTTATAGTTTTATTCCTAAAATTATCTTAATTATAACCATAGTAGTGTTTTCTCTCTCTCTCTCTCTCTCTCTCTCTATATATATATATATATATTTTGTGTGTGTGTGTGTGTGTGTGTGAGTGTGTGTGTGTGTGTGGTGCTGGGGATTGCATGTGAGGCAAGCACTCTACCAACTGACCTATGTGCCCAGCCCTAGTAGTGCTCTGTTTGAAAGGGACCTGCCAGTGAGGGCCTGTCAATGACAATGAGGTCTAGTGGATACTGCTAGCCGCCTATGCTGATAGTGAGTAGTAGACTAAGAAGGCAGCATCTGTGTATTTCCTTGTGCCTGACTTTTGTCACCCAGAATGCTTGTTCTTTCAGGAATGCCAGGAAATGCATGGAGAGTTCATAGGATCTGCATGTGGCCATCATGGACCCTACACTCCTGATGTGCTCTTTTGGTCCTGTATTCTCTTCTTCACCACCTTCATCCTCTCAAGCACCTTAAAGACATTTAAGACAAGCCGCTATTTCCCAACAAGAGTAGGTAGCACATTCATGCATTACTTTTGTGTTAGGATTCTAATATAACAGAACATGATCTCAGCCTCCATACTTTCTGGAGTACATTGTTGGTGGGGAAAACTCCAGATGTCCTGATGAGCTACACTGCAGCAGACACTTCTACTGTCTGGCAGCCTCTTTCATAGATCTGTGGTATTGAATGAGGATACTTAAAACTTTTTTGATTTAAAAGTTCTGGATAAGTTTAAGGTGGTAGTAATGTTCTCTAAAAGCTATTGAGTCTCATTTCTAGAATGCTGTTAAGTTTCAGTTCGAGAATTCTGGGACACTTGGCATGTAGTAACTGGAGCTGGCTTGTGATGATGATAATTGGGGTGATTGTCTTAGATACTTTAGGGGACCCCAAAGTCCCCTCCCAGAGATGGCTTCTATAATAGCTTATGCAATCATTGGCCACATTGACTGTAGCAGCCAGCACGCCCTTGTCTTGGTTTGCGTGACTGAAGCCTCAAAAACTTTCTCTGATGCAGTGCTCCTGCAGGGCAGAATTAGAAGCTTAGTGTGGGCAGCTAAGTGGGCTATTTCTTTGAAAGGAAGCTAGATTCAGGAGGACATGGTGGTTTTTCTGTAAGTGCGGTTACAATCAGGTATGTTCACAGAATAAAGAGATGAATGGATAGGGGGCTCAGTTTCCTAGATATTTATTGTACATACATACATAAATAAAAAACATTCTTGGGCTTCAGTGAACCTGCGTAATAGTTAAGGGAGGCACATATTAAATAAGTTCTGAGTCTTTGTTTTCTATCTAGAAAAATAAATTAACCTAAGTGACTGTTGGATCCTAACTATGCTCGGACCTGGTGGGTCTATGGGGAATACTATGTCAAGAGGGGTTTCATAGTTGGAGGGGGTGATACTTCAGAGAACTAATATGACATTCAGGTAAGAACTAACAAAACCATAGGGATGGTGCTGGTTTAGTTACTAGTTAGTCAGGTTATGTTACTAATGATGTTATCCATGGCTAAGAAATATTTTGCTCTGTCTCTGTTGGAATTGCAGATTAAGGCAGACACAGGTCACTGCATTTTATTAAAGCTACACTAAGCTATAAAGTGGAACAGTCCTCTTGGGACAGGTCTTAAGTTGGAGGAATCTACAACAAAATGGAAATAAGTGTTGTTGAAAATAATAAAGCAGGGAAGGAGTATAGAAAGTGCTAGGGTGGGGTTGGGTGGCCAGTTTTAAGTAGGATCATCAGAGAGGATCTCATGAAGAAGGTAGTATCCTAAAGGAGGTGAGGGAGCTACCCAAGAGGTTACCTGTAGGTAACATTTTAGGTAGACCCTGAAGTGGGAGTGAGCTTGGGATGTTTAAGAAGCAGCAAGGAGGCCTGTGTGGCTGAAGTAGAGTGAGTGAGCAGGAGAACATTAGGAGTTGGGACTAGAGAGATGACACCAGTTGTATGGGCCTCAGAAACCAATGGTGCCTTTTGATGGTTTAACTCAGACAAAGATATGATCCAACTTTTAAATTACTACTTCAGTAGCTGTGTTTAAAGAAAATTGTAGAGGGCAAAGGCAGAAGCAAGTGAGGAGGTTGCAGCCGTTACCCCAGCAAGAGCTGGGTAGGAGCAGTGGAGATGTGAGAAGTGCTGATTCTGGATACGTTCTGAAGGTAGAGCCAATGAACTTGGAGATGGACTGTATGTGTGGTATGAGGGAGAAGCAGAGTTGACCCTGCTGCCAAGGTTCTGGACTAGCATGATAGTCTGTGGCTCATCTTGGAAAATTGTATTTCAAGTTCTCAGAACTGGAACCTGAACCTGGTTCTAAATACCCTAAAAAGAACTCTTCGGAGGTTGAGATTGGTTACATTAGAGTTTGTCAGAAGACTTTTTCTCCATCATATTCACACTTTGTTAACATTAATTTGGGTAGTTGAGAGGGGTTTCATGGTTGGGGAGAGGGAATATTAATACTAATACTAATTCCTATTGTTTAAATATGCTTGTATCAACTCAACTGTAAAATTAGGGCATTTTTTTTCTGAGAATTTCTAAACCTTTTACAAGACTAAATTCTTTTATAGTGTATTTAACCTGTAAAAATATTGTTCTGGTCCTTTCTCATGTCAGGTACGCTCCATGGTGAGTGACTTTGCCGTTTTCCTCACTATCTTCACAATGGTGATTATTGATTTTTTGATTGGAGTCCCATCACCAAAGCTTCAAGTTCCCAGTGTGTTCAAGGTAAAAATATCTCAGGATGCTTGGTGGCCTCATGTAGTTTCATAGAATCTGATACCAAGTTGATTGCAAAGGCCTTTTCACATCACAATCATAAGAGGAGTTTTGCAGTCCTCTAAATCTGAACCTTGTTCCTTATACCTAGCCATTTAGAAAATCAAACCCTTTAGGTTTGATTGAGTTCAAGTTGGAAAAGTGAGAGAACAGAAAAAATAAAGTTGTTTAAATTTAATGAATGAAAAGTGTTATTTATTATCATAAATACTGTTGTTAAGATTTAAAATAGGGCTGGGGCTGTAGCTCAGTGGTAGAGCGCTTGCCTAGCATATGTGAGGCACTGGGTTCGATCCTCAGCACCACATATAAATAATAATTGAATAAAAATAAAGATCCATCAACAACTAAAAGAATATTTAAAAAAAAAGATTTAAAATAATGGAATGTGCCCATTTACATAAATATATTCCAAATACTCTGGAAATGTGAGTTGCTGGAACAAGTCTAGTTAACCACACCTTTATTGAGCAGCAGCTGTTTAAGGACACTGAGAAGGATGGGAAGGGTAAAGGTCTCTGCCTCTCTCCTCAAGGATCTTGCCGAGTAGGAGGGGAATGGACCTAAGGGGGACTTTGTCTGGATTCTAGAGCCCTAAAATATTTCTAGGATAGTTCTTCTACCCTATTTTATTGTTTGTATAACTCTATAATCTATAGTATTTTTCAAAAAACCTACACAAAAAATGAAACAAATGATCAATACATAGGGGCTCCAAATGTATTTCAGGTTGGGGTTACTAAATAGATAAAGAAGATATAAAAGCTAAGTTCAGTTTCACAGATTGCCATTGGATAGAGAGGAGAAAGCCTGAGCATGCTCAGTGACTTCAGAAGAGTAATAGAATGAAGATGGGAGAGAGGATGTGAGGAGAAGACAGAAGGTAGGCGGTTTCTGACTTGTAAAGGCCCTGGTTTCAGCTTCCTTTTGTCTCTCTCTCTGAAAAGGGCCTGGTTAAAAATGTCTTTTTCCACTGGGCGTGGTGGCGCACACCTGTAATCCTAGCAGTTTGGAAGGCTGAGGCAGGAGGATTGTGAGTTCAAAGCCAGCCTCAGCAACTTAGAAAGGCCCTAAGCAACTCAGTGAAACCCTGTCTCTAAATAAAATACAAAATAGGGCTGGGGATGTGGCTCAGTGGTAGAGCACCCCTGAGTTCAATCCCTGGCACCCCAAAATAAATAAATAAATAAATATCTTTGTCAAAATATTAAATTTGCTGACATTCTATCAGTTAGAAATTTGTGGGTTAACAAACACCATTTTCTTTTCTAAGCATAACACCTCTGAGAATCTGGCATTCTCATCTTTGTGTGAATGAGCACACTCAGCTTTCTCCCTAATACCTAGCTGAGGTCAGCCCTGCAGGAGGAATGAATTTTGTATAAAAATAGGTAATTTGGGAGCATTAAGCAGTCCTTGGAAAAGTTCTCTGTTGGTTTGGCTTAAGATAGTCAGAAGGTGCTGAATTTCTGGCACATCTGTGAAGAATAACTCTGGGAGGTAGAAGAGAGATGAGAACAGGAAATGAGAGAATGTTCAAGAAAATGTTGCTCACAGCAGGCTTCACTTTCAGGAAGCAGAGGGAAAGTTTTCTTCTTTTTTTTTTTTAAATTTTTTTTGTTGTTGATGGACTTTTATTCATTCATTTATTTATATGTGGTGCTGAGGATCGAACCCAGTGCCTCACACATGTGAGGCAAGCGCTCTACCACTGAGCCACAATCCCAGCCCCAAAAGTTTTCTTCTTTTTTTCCTTCCTCCCTTCCTTCGTAAACCACATAGCCCCCAGGGTCCCAAGACCCAATATGAAGGCTGGTGCAATTGTCTCTTTCTATCCATGGGGGATTGGTTCCAGGATACTATGGGGATGCAGATGCTCAGATCCCTTAGATGAAGTAGTGTAGTATTTGCATATAACCTACACAATCCTCCTATATACTTTTTAGTCATCTCTAGCTTACTTACAATACCTAATACAATGTAAATGCTATGTAAATTATTGTTATACTGTAGTATTTAGGGAATAATGACAATTTAAAAAGTCTGTAGAGGTTCAGTGCAAATGTTTTTTTTTTTTTTTTTTCTGAATATCTTCAATCTGTAGTTGGTGGAATCTGAAGATATAAAATCCTCAGGTATGGAGAGCCAGCTATGATGTTACTAGGTGTTATAATGTCATTAAGGTTTTGATAAGTTTTGTGTTGGTCTGAGAACTTAACTGCCAGTTAGAACATTATCAGTAAGGAAACATTCTGTAAGCTTTTAGAATCTAATTCATAATTTGGTATTTACTAGTTTATTGAAGGTTTTTTTAAAAATGGACTCAATTTCTTTATTTGGTTTTATTTTGTTTTTATGTGGTGCTGAGGATCGAACCCAGTACCTCACAAGTGAGGAGCAAGTGTTCTGCCACTGTGCAACAACCCCAGCCCCTAAGTTTTTTTAATCCAAGCATCACAACTAATGTTTCAGATGCAACAGTCTTCGTTTATTGAGTTTGGGTCAATTCTGAGCCAATTTGTATCCCTGGCCTTTTACCCTCTAGCACCACTTGCTAGAGGTGAACTTGTCTTCCCCAGAGTACCCTAGGGGTGGGGTAGAAGACCTAGGAAAGTTTAGGTATGTTGTGAATATCCCGATAAAATTTGTAAACAGTTGTCTTATAGGGGCATTGGAGAAGGTCCTAGGTCAAACAACTTTTTAGCAGTCTTAAGCCTTGTCTCAGATCTCTGGTACCTGGACCCCCATTTTTCTGCTTATGAGAAAAGGACAGCCGGGCACGGTGGTGCAAGCCTGTAATCTCAGCACTTAGGGAAGCTGAGACAGGAGAATCGCGAGTTCAAAACCAGCCTCAGCAACAGCGAGGCACTAAGCAACTCAGTGAGACCCTGTCTCTACATAAAACACACAATAGGGCTGGGGATGTGGCTCAGTGGTCGAGTGCCCCTGAGTTCAATCTCCAGTACCAACCAAGAAAAAAAAAAAAAAAGAAAAGGACTTTGGAACTTCCAGTCTAAACTCAAGAGGTTGATGCAACTGATGACATTTTGCCTTTAATTATGTTATAGACACACATTATATGGCTTATGGGGAAAAGCAGTGAGAAAGATAGTCTAGGATTTTTTTTTCGTTTTTGAGAGTCCTTTTTTTCCTTCAACAACAGATTTAGTTGTTAACTATATTTTACTTGTGCTGGTGTTGAGATAAAGTTGCTTTTTCTGTGCATTGGGGTTTGGGGAGTAAATAGGAGAAAATATAGGACTAGTGAATATTCCACAGGAGGCTGATAATGGAAGACTGGCTATTTCAAAGGGAAGCAGAAGATAGGTTGTAGATTTCCAAGGAGTTTCTATATTTTGTGCTTTTTTTTTTCTTTTTAAGATTCCCATTCAAATTAGAATAAAAAGAAATGTGGAATTGTGGTTCAATTTGATCTCTTGTGACAGTAGTTAACTTAAAATACAAAAATAATGTCTTGTTTTTTCCCCTTAGCCCACAAGGGATGATCGAGGATGGTTTATCAGTCCCATTGGCCCTAATCCCTGGTGGACTGTGATAGCTGCAATTATCCCAGCTCTTCTCTGCACTATCTTGATATTCATGGACCAGCAGATCACAGCTGTCATCATTAACAGGAAGGAACATAAGCTCAAGGTAACAAGAGATTTTGACCTAGAAGACTTCTTTGGTAGTCTGCTACATTTTTTAAAATTTTATTTTAGGGTAAGCTCTTCCACACCAGGAATTGAATAACCTGTACAAAAAGTCACAGAAGGGGCCTATAAGGAATATTCATTCTCTACTCATTATTTGGAGATGAGACTAGAGTGGAACATGGTGGTATAATGTGAAAGAAACTTGGACTCCATTACTATTCTCTCAAACCTGTGGGTTTGTGGTAGGCAGAGTTCCTGGTGGTCCCTATACAACAACTTGTTTTAAGTTGGCTACTGTTCAGCTTGTCTTCCTCAGGTTCAGGTTGGATCTTAGATGGCAATGTCTTAGAGGCAGTTATTCTCCCATTGCTATCTGTTTAGACTAGAGTTTCTAGATTAAACTTTGACCCCAAGGGTTACCAGGTACTAGGGATAGTTCTAGTACATGTATTAGTGAGATGTTTCATACCTTCCATCTGTATGCTTTCTTTACTCAGAATAGGCAACATCCAAATCTGGCAAGGGTCTGGAAGTATGTTGTAGGAATTAACATTTATCTCCACCTTCTATAGTACCTACTTGAATGGTCAAAATTCAGCTTGGTCTCTGGTTATTCTTCCAGAGGATGGATTTTTGAATGTGTGGGACTCAGAGTAAGCTGAGGTTACTTAGATAAAGAATGGATATTGGCATATATAGTATAGGCTCAAATTTTTCTTCTCTGTTCCCTCCTAACTAGGGAGGGTTGTAAAATTCCTCTGGGATCCTTGGATTCCTTTCTCCTTACCCATATACCCCTTTCTGCCTTAGGCCTGAGACCCTTAGCTCACAGTTATATGTCCCACTATAGCCAGCCCACTGATGGTGATAGATTTTCTGTTTCTCCACAGAAAGGCTGTGGCTACCACCTGGATCTGCTGATGGTAGCCATCATGCTGGGTGTCTGCTCCATCATGGGCTTGCCCTGGTTTGTGGCTGCAACTGTCCTGTCCATCACACATGTGAACAGCCTCAAGCTGGAATCTGAGTGCTCTGCTCCAGGAGAACAACCCAAGTTCTTGGGCATCCGAGAGCAGAGAGTGACAGGCCTTATGATCTTTGTATTAATGGGCTGTTCGGTCTTCATGACTGCTGTCTTAAAGGTAATCATTTACTTACTTATTAAGCACATAGTGACTTTGTGCCAGGAATATTGCTAGATTCTAGGAATACAGTGGCACACCAAACAGATACACATACAAACTACTGCCTTGGAAAAGCTTTTTCTGAGTAAGGTAATGTATAATTAAGAAAATAAACATGATTAGTATAGAATATAATAAATGATATAAAAGAAATATGTAGTGTTCTCTGGTGCTATAGAGAATTAAGGGGATCTATTTTAGTTAGGATAGTCAGAGACAGCCTCTCTGAGAAGGTAATTTTTAAAAAAATCTTTATTTATTTATTATTTTTATGTGGTGCTGAGGATCAAACCCAGTGCCTCACACATGCTAGGCAAGTGCTCTACCACTGAGCTACAACTCTAGCCCCTGAGAAGGTAATATTTAAGTTAAGATGGAGCCAGCCATGCCCTGGATGGCAGAAGATAGCTTGGAGGGAGGGCAGAAAAAACAGTCAATTTAGGTCCTGAGGAAGAAAGAGTAATAGCTATTGTAGAAAATATTGGGGACATGTGGCTCGAGGGTACTGTGTTAAAGTAAGAGCTCAGTGGGATGAGATGGAAGAGTATAGGGCCAGACCAGAGAGGGCCTGGCTCACACTAGTAAAGATTACCTTTGAGGGTTTTTAACAGGAGAGAGACATGATTCATTTAATATTTTTAAAAGCTCATTCTGACTGATGTCTAGGAAAGTTTTTAGGGTGGGAGAAGAATAGAAGCAGAGAGACAAGTGAGAATAATACAGGTGAGGGAATATATTGATTTGGATAAGAAAGTTGGTAGTAGGGGTAGGTAAAAAGGCAGGGCTCTGAACCTCTTAGAGGCAGATCAAAGGTCTTGCTGGTTAACTGGTTGTGGAATGGGGTGAGGAAAATGGAAAAATCAAAGATGGTGATTAGGTTTTTGACTTGACCATCTGGTGGAAAGATGACATTACAAAGGAGAAGATTGTACTTTGATTTTGTGAGGAGTGCGGCTGTGATCAGCATTTGAGTAAGAAGTCAGGATTTATCTGAGTGAAGAGACTAGAGGAGAGTTTTGGATTAATAATATAAACTAGGGAGCCAGTAGCACTGCGGTGGTATTGAAAGAGGTAGATGAGCTCACTTGGGAGAAGGGTGGATATAAAAGAGAAGAAGGGTCAGAGAGAAGAGCAGAGTTTAGAGGATGGGCTGAGAAAGAGATAGCAACAGTCTCAGAAGGAGCTGCCAGAGAGGGAGGAAGGAAAACAGGAAGGTGTGATGTCAGGAGCCAAGCTGAGGGAGTGTTTCAAGGAAGGACTGGTTAGAAGCTTAGATGAAGACTAAACCAAAGGCTTTGTTTGGATTTATTAATATGGTGACTTAACATGACTAGACAAGAGCAAATTCAGTGGATTGCTTTAGTTTCTGCTGCTTTTACATAATTTAGAAGTAGAAGCAAAAGCAGAGGCTGACCATTGATAAAAGTCCTTTTGTTCTAAAATGAAAAGATCACCTATAAGTTAAATAATAGGCCTCACATATCAACCCTGTCTGGCTCTTCCTCTTCTCTGAGGAAGGATGGATGGATAGATGGATGGATGGATAGATAGACAGACAGACATGGACGGACACACACACACACACACACTCCTCTTCTACAGAAATAATGCCTTTTAAATCTTCTGTAATCAAAATCATCTCAGGGATTTGGTGTATTTTGACATGTACTAAAAAATCTTCTCTTTTACTGACCAGAAACTTGAGGGCAAGTGGAGGGAGGAATCTTATCAGAGAGCAAACTTCATGGAATGTTATGGTAGAAGCCTAGTTACAGGTGTCTGAAGAGTGAATAAGAGATGAAGGAAGTAGAGTATGCGTGCAGACGCTTCTTTCAAGAGGTTGTTTGTGAAGTGGAATAGAAAAACAGCAGCTGGCTAAAAGAGGGTGTTTTTGTAAAGGTTAAAGATACCTTGAAGATGAGAAAAAACTTTTTGTGTGTGTGTTGGGGGGTGGGTGGGTATAAGGACTGCACCTGGGAAAATGGGATGAAAGGAAAAACTATCTGGCTATGTTGCTTAGGTCCCAGCCATCTGGAGCGCTTTCTGTGCTTTCTTTTTTTTTTTTGTACCGGGGATTGAACTCAGGGGCACTCGACCACTGAGCCACATCCTCAGCCCTATTTTGTGTTTTATGTAGAGACAGGGTCTCACTGAGTTGCTTAGCGCCTTGCCGTTGCTGAGGCTGGCTTTGAACTCATGACTCTCCTATCTCAGCCTCCCAAAGTGCTGGGATTACAAGTGTGAGCCACCACTCCTAGCTTGGAGCACTTTCTTGATTCCATTCTCTCTCTTTGATTTTTAACCATCCCAGCCTACCCTGCAAATGCCCTTCAAGGGTGAAAATTGAAGGAATGGTAAAGTATTTGAAACCATCTTGAAACCATCTTTGTGTCCCTTTACTTTCTACTCAACTTCACTACTTACTTTTCCTCATGCTCCTTATCCATCTACTCTCTGTCTCTAACACTCCTTTCACTCCCTCTCCTGGTCTAGGTGCCATCATTAGGGACCCTAAATTACTATTCTTCCAAGTATGTAACCATAAGGGCCTAGTGGTAGACATCACCAGCAGAATTATTTTCGGCCACTATTCAATAGCTCTACAAACAAGGTCATCACTGAATTGGGTTGTCTAGTTATTCCAAAACTGAAACAACATAAAACCCAATGTGGATTTTCTAATTCTGAGAAGAATTATATTTGAGAATGTTCTTTAGTCCCAAAATAAAAACAAACTGAATTTAGTCTTCAGGTATGAGAGTTTTCTTATCTTGATTCTATAGGTCCAATTCTCCTGTCCCAGAGTTTATCAGATTATTTAGGTTGATAGATATGATGTGCTGGGAAAGTCATATGTGGATATTCAAGTACAGTATAATAACATTAATATTTTCTCTCGGGGCTGGAGTTGTGGCTTAGTGGTAGAGTGCTTGCCTAGCATGTGTGAAGCACTGGGTTCGATCATCAGCACCACATATAAATAATAAATGAATAAAATAAAGATCCATCAACAACTAAAAAAATATTTAAAAAAAATATTTTCCCTCAAATCATTCTTTCTCTGATAAGATACCTCCCCATGCATGCCCTCAAATCAGTCAGTAAAAGAGAAACTTCTTTAACCATATCAAAGTACACCAAATGATTGCAATTACAGATGATATAAAAGACATTAGTTCTGTAAAAAAGTTCTGTGGTGATTATGTGTGGGGAGGGGGGGTGGGAGTGTCCATCTACTCATCCCCAGGGAGGAGGAAGAATCAAATAAGGGTGAGATGTGAGGCCTATGATTTAACTTATAATGATCATTCAATTCAGAGAAAAATGATTTTTATCACTGTCAGCATCTGCTTTTGTCTCTACTTCAAAATTATGCAAACACAACAGAAATTAACACAATGTTTATGAAGGTATTTTGTGATTTTGTTTCATTCTTGGAGATTTTAAAATTATATAGCCTTTGGGGCTGGGATTATGGCGCAGTGGTAGCGTGCTTGCCTAGCGCACATAAGGCACTGGGTTCGATCCTCAGCACCACATAAAAATAAAATAAAGATATTCTGTCACCTACAACTAAAAAATAAATATTTAAAAAAAATAAAAATTATATAGCCTTGAACATACTATGATACCAAACTTAATTTCTGGCCTTTGCTCTTTTGTCTGCAGTTTATTCCAATGCCAGTACTCTATGGAGTTTTTCTCTACATGGGAGTTTCTTCGCTACAAGGAATTCAGGTATTGTATAGTTCAGCCAGGGCAGTATCCTCTCACTATGAGTTCACCAATCCTGACCAGGAAGAGGCAGCTCCCAAAGGGAAGCACAATCCATTCTTGAGAAATTATTTCCTAGTTTTGCTGGTTGGGCTGTTCTAGAAATTTCTCCAGATGTATAGTCGTATAGGCATGAGAGTATAGAGACTTCCAGAGTAGCCTGGCTTAATATCATGGTTCCAGTCATTTATTCACTGATTATTCAACATTTATTTAGCACATATTAAACACAAGGTGCTTTGCCAAATGCTGGTAAACCAGTACCTGAAAGGTTGGTCAAGAACCAAATTGGCTTCCACAGCTGTACAGCTTGAAATTTAGTACCAGGTTAAAGTGTACGAGAAGAGAGTTCAACTTTGAGGAGTAGTAGAATTGCCCCAGGTAAGCAGATATCTCTTCCTGTTATGCTGTGCCTTTTCCCGTCTATCAACTCATTCCTCCAAGACTTTCAGAGAAATTTTTAAAATTAATGAATTAATTTTACAGTAGAATGCATATTGACATATTGTACACAAATGGAGCACAATTTCTCATTCCTCCGGTTCTGTATGGTGCAGAGTCACTCCAGGAGTATAATCATGCATGCATATAGGGTAATAATGTCTGTCTCATCTACCGCCCTTCCCATCCCCACAGCCCCACCCCACCTCTCATTCCCCTCTTCACAAAGCAAAGTTCCTTCATTCTTCCTTATCTCCCTGCCCCACTATGGATCAGCATCCACTTATCAGAGAAAACATTTGGCTTTTGGGTTTTTGGTATTGGCCTATTTCACTTAGCATAATAGTCTCTAGTTCCATCCATTTACCTGCAAATGCCATAATTTTATTCTTCCTTAAGGCTGAGTAATATTCCATTGTGTTTATGTACCATATTTTCTTTATCCATTCATCTGTTGAAGAGCATCTAGGTTAGTTCTATAGTTTAGCTATTTTGAATTGAGCTGCTATAAAACATTGATGTGGCAGTGTCCCTGTAGTATGCTGATTTTAAATCCTTTGGGTATAAACAGAGAAAATTGAGAGCCATCATCAATAACCTGGATATTCCAGATGATGCAATAACTTAGGTTTTTCTCTTGGTGGCCCATTTTTCTTATATGGTATGTCTGGTCATTCTTACATATTGAGTTCTAATGTGACTTTGGGCAGGTCATTTAATCTCTGAGTCTCTGTTTTCCTTTTTTATACTGTAAGAATGATCATATTTTCTATATCCAGAATGTTAATGAGGTTTCATTTTAAATAATCAACAAATAGCTCCTAATCCCGCAAAAAACAATTAAGACATGTGGTTTAATAGTAAGCCAAGAGTTGTGGCTGTAGCCTAGTGGCAGAGCACTTGCCTGGCACATGTGAGGCACTGGATTTGATCTTTAGCACCATATAAAAATAAAAACAAAATAAAAATAAAGGCATGCTGTCCATCTACAACTACAAAAATATTTTTTAAAAAATAGTAAGCCAAAAGATGCCATTCACTTATTTCCTACTTTCCCTGGGAAAGAACTCTCAAGTGTGGGATAGAAGAAAAAAATTTGAACCTGGACTTAGAAAAGATGGAGTCAAAACTTGACCAACATTTCCCAGCTTTGACCATATTGCCTGTTCTCTTGAGACTGTTTTCCTTTCTGTCCTGTAGAAATGGTGTTACTTACTTTTCAGAACAGTAAGAGACATGAATGGTCTAACAAGGCTTCTGACCCACGGAAGCCTCCTGAAAATAAATGCCAGTTCCCTCCTTTCAGTTCTTTGATCGTCTGAAGCTCTTTGGGATGCCTGCAAAGCACCAGCCAGATTTTATTTACCTGCGTCATGTGCCACTGCGCAAAGTGCACCTCTTCACCCTCATCCAGCTGACTTGCCTCGTCCTGCTCTGGGTCATCAAGGCATCACCAGCTGCCATTGTTTTCCCAATGATGGTGAGGCTTTCTGGAATATAAATTATTACTATTATTTTAAAAGTTGTGGTAAAGTACCTATAACATAAAATTCTGCATTTTAACTATTTCTAAGTAGTTTTTAACAGTTCAGTTGAATTAAGTGCATTCACATTGTTATATCACCATGCATCTCCAGAACGTTTTGCATCTTGTAAAACTGAAACTCCTCACCCATTCAATCTTGCCTCCCATTCTCTCTTTCCTACCAACCCCTGGGAAACTACAATTCTCCTTTCTGTCTTAATGAATTTTATTATTCTAGGTACTTCATGTAAGTAGACTCATATAGTTATTTTGTGACTGGCTTATTTCACTTAATATCTTCAAGGTTCATCCATGTTGTAGCATGTGTCAGAATTTCCTTTCTTTCTAAGGTTGAACAATATTCCATTGTATACCTAAACCACATTTTGTTTTTCCATTCGTCAGTGGGCACCTTGGTTGCTTCCACCTTTTGAATATTGCTATTGTGAATAATGTTGCTGTGAACATGGGTATACAAATATCTGTTTGTGTCCCTGCTTTCAGTTTTTTGGGGAATATAGCTAGGAATGGAATTGCTGGATCATATGGTAATTCCATTTTTAATTTTTTTTCTCTAAACTCTTAGATCAACTCCTCCTGTTTTATTTTTTCAGTTTTGTCAGAATACATGTAGAGCTCTGCATTTGTGTATTATGTTCGGGGATTAAGTGTTTAGTTAAGAAAATATCAAGGGCTAGGGTTGTGGCTCAGTGGCAGAGCACTTGCCTAGCACATGTGAGGCACTAGGTTCGATTCTCAGCAATGCATGTAAATAATAAAGGTTCATCAACAACTAATAAAAATATTTTTTAAAAAAGAAAATACCAAATTACTGAAAACTTCTGGAAAGAATCCTATCAATTTTAAGTTTATTTGAAATGTAGTCATTAAAATTAGAAATATGATTGAATTTAATAAGCCTGATATGCCTCATTCCGCATCCAACCAAGAGATGTCACTGATGAATACCAAGGGACCCAGGTAGGTCCCTGTGGGTTATTGGTTATCTCTGGTTAATGTGACCTTCTTGAAAAGAAAGTGGAACAGTAGTTGAGATACCTCAGACCTGCCTCTATTGGAGAGTTTAGCTGCCAGATTTTAGCCAAGTCATCTCCTCTTTCTGGGCCTCGGTTTCCTCACCTATAACGCAAACATCAGCCTAGGCCAAAGGGCAGAGATAAAAACCACTACAGATGCATAATGCAGGCATAGAACAAGGATTTTGGAGGGCAAAGTACAAAGGATCAGAGGGAATAAAGATTGTCTTCCAAGGTCCCATTATCCCTGAAGAGACAGTCTTACTCTGAGTGCAGCTGGACCACTTTGACCCTGCTCCTGCACTGGTTCTTCATTCCCATGCTGCCCTGTACCCCTTCCTGATGACTGCAAACCAGGGGAAGGCAGTTGTCAGGGCCATCTCTAGATGATAGGTTTGTCTTTTCAGTGAGGAAATTAAATTAGTTTCTCTGACATTCGTAGGATTGTAATAGTGATCGTTAAAATACTCTATGTAAAACAACTCAGTACCTAGCACAAAGAGGACATTCAATAAATGGCAACTACTGTGATTATTATGAGTTGGATTTTTATTGAATGTTCTCCTAATTAGCTGTGAAAATGAGAATTTACCTTTCATTCCAGGAAGAATATTGGCCCCTTTAACTTACTTCTTTTATTTTTCTTCAGGTTTTGGCCTTGGTTTTCGTCAGGAAAGTCATGGATCTCTGCTTCTCTAAGCGAGAGCTGAGCTGGTTAGATGATCTCATGCCCGAAAGCAAAAAGAAGAAGTTGGACGATGCCAAAAAGAAGGCCAAGGAGGAAGAGGTCGTAGTCCTTGTACCAGCTGTACATTTTGGGGCCTCAAGTTACAGAACATAGATAGGAAAGGCCACATGAAAAGTCAGCATATCTGGAATCCCAAGGGTTATATTTAGGAGCTGGGAAGATTACCCCAAGATGTTCTCAATTGAGAATGGATTCAGGATTCATGTTTCTGTCTGCCCTTCATTTTTGGATTTAATACTCAGTAGTTTTTCCCTTTGTTTTCTAGAGTCTACTCACCAGGCTACTTTCTAGAAAATGAACATAGAATCTGTTCTTATTATCAGATATGAGGGCTCATGTTCTTCCCAAAGATCTAATTGACAAGTGTATTTTCTGAGAGTATTTGTTATGTACCCTGTTGCTGACAATACTGTGGTTGGCACCATGCAAAAATACCTTACACAGGACTTTGTGTTCTTCATTTCCCTTCGCACTTAACACCTTGCCATCTACACAATGGACCCTCAATAAATGGCCTATACATGCAAAGAAAGGATGTAGAGCAAAATGAAAATACCAGACCAAGAAATGAATGCATTGGGAAGTGATTCCAAATATAGTTAGGGCCCCTGATAGTATCCTTTGAAATACATTTCAACATGAATTTTTTCTTTTTTTCTTTTTCTTTTGGTACTGGAGATTGAACTCAGGGGCACTCGACCACTGAGCCACATCCCCAGCCCTATTTTGTGTTTTGTGTAGAGACAGGGTCTCACTGAGTTGCTTAGTGCCTCGCCATTGCTGAGGCTGGCTTTGAACTCGTGATTCTCCTGTCTCAGCCTCCCTAAGTGCTGGGATTACAGGCTTGCGCCACCACGCCCGGCTGCATTTTTTCTAATATCTTGAATTTTTAAAACCTAGTATAATTTAATACACTTTAACAATTCTAAATGCAAAAGGAATAGAAGAAAACTTTAAATGGAATTTTTTTTTAAATGTTTTTTTTTTTTAGTTACAGATGGACACAATGTCTTTATTTTATTGCTTTGTATGTGGTGCTGAGGATCGAACCCAGGGCCTCACGCATGCGAGGCAAGCGCTCTACCGCTGAGCCACAATCCCAGCCCCTAAATGGAATATTGATAGAAGTTACTACATTTAATGTGAAGCTTTCAGGTATCCAAAATTCTACAAACAAAATTTTTAAATAATATTAAGACATTTGTCAAAATCCTTTCTATTCAAATAATTATCTCTAATAAAACAAGAATGGAATGAAAATGAGCAGTGGACATAGATAATTTACAAAAGAAGAATGCAAATCACCAATTACCTCATGACAGAAATTTTATTCTCATAAGCAATCAAAGAAATGGAAATTTCAGGGGCTGGGGCTGTAGCTCAGTGGAAGAGCGCTTGCCTAGCATGCGTGAGGCACAGGGTTCGATCCTCAGCACCACGTATAAATAATAAACGAATAAAATAAAGATCCATCAACAACTAAAAAAATATTTAAAAAAAAAGAAATGGAAATTTCAAATACATTTTTCATTTAACGAAGATTTTGTAAAGATTTTGAAAAAAAAAGTGTTGATAACACTATTATTGAAATTGGTTTCTCCTATAATAAAAGTAGTATAAATTGGATAGATCTCTTTTAGAGGGCAGCTTAAAGTAGAATCTTAAAAGTATATAAACTCAAACCAGTCACAGTGGTGTACACTTGTGGCCCCAGCACTTGGAGACTGAGATGGGAAGATTGCTTAAGCCCAGAGCCCAGGAGTTTGAGACCAGCCTGGGCAACATAGTAAGATCCTGTCTTAAAAAAAAAAAAAAAAAAAAAGGGTAAAAACTATATATACCTTTTAGCCCAGCAACTCCTAATTTTAAAATTTATCCTTAAGGATATATAGGCAATGTAGACAAAAGATTTTAAGTATGTCTACAAAAAAGAAAAAGGCTAGCCTCAAACTTGGGAACCTCTTACTTCACCGCCCCCATAGCTGAGATTATAGGCAAGTGGCACTGCACCTGGCTAAATTAGTGATATTATTTTAAAGAAAACATTTTATTATGGAAGATTTTAAACATAAAAAAGTAGAAAGAAAAGTCAACATTCACATTTTCCCCATTGCCTTATTATTTTTAACAATATGTTTGTTTGAATCAGGATCTAAAGAAGGTCACCATATTTCAATTGGTTGATATCTTTCTTAAATTTCTTTAGGGGTTTCTCTTCCAATTTTTTTCCTATTATTGAAAAACTGAGTCCTTGACCTATAGGCTTTCCCATCATGTTTGCTAAATGTCTTCCTTGGTGTCATTCAATATCATCTGTCCCTGGTGTTTCCAGTCACATTGGTCATTGAATCTAGAGGCTTACTCAGATTCAGATTTTTTTTTTTAATATTATTCCATATGTAGTAGTGTCAGATTGTCTCTTTTTGCAATGACTTAAACCTATAAAAGACCTAATTATATTTTTATAATGAATGTGAGAGAAAATTTGTTAGAAATTGTGGTAGTAGAAGAATGGGCTTATGAAAACTCATGATTGTACTTTGTCCAAGATATAATAATATCTCTTTTTTCCTCCCAGGAGGCTGAGAAAATGTTAGAAATTGGGGGAGACAAGTTCCCCCTTGAAAGCAGGAAGTTACTAAGTAGTCCTGGAAAGAACAACAGTTTCAGGTAAAGGTCCCCAAACACAAAGGAGTTTACTGTTTGGGATATTCTCTAAACATTCTGATTTTGTGGTGGGGGTGTTGTCACAAATGCATCTGTTGGTATATAGAGCTAAACATCCAGCCTCCCATATCCACCCTATGAAAATACCTTTTCCATTTCACTGTGGACTGAATGCCTACTCTGTGCCAGCACTGTACCAGGTGGAGAGAGAAGGGGCCAGTGTCCCTAATGTCTTCCTCTGTGCCACAACTGTGCAAGAAGGTTAATTTATATGTTCTCTGTCAGTCTTTTTTTTTTTTTTAAATATTTTTTAGTTATAGATTGACACAATATCTTTATTTTATTTATTTTTTTAATGTGGTGCTGAGGATCAAATTCAGTACCTCTCATGTGTGAGGCAAGCACTCTGCCACTGAGCCACAACCCCAGCCCCTCTGTCAGTCTTTACAACCATTCTCTGAGAAAAGTCTCATTACCCATTTCTTTTTTTTTTTTTGGTACCGGGGATTGAACTCAGGGGTACTTGACCACTGAGCCACATCCCCAGCCCTATTTTGTGTTTTATGTAGAGACAGGGTCTCACTGAATTTCTTAGCACCTCTCATTGCTGAGGCTGGCTTTGAACTTGTGATTCTTCTGTCTCAGCCTCCCAAAGTGCTGGGACTATAGGTGCGCGCCACTGCGCCCTGCTTCATTATCTACTCCTGTACTTGTGAGGAAACTGAGGATTATAGGAGTTTAGGTAATTTGCCCAAAGTTACAATGCTACTAAGTAGAAAGATCAGTATTCAAACCTGGTCTGTCTATTCCTCAAACCAGTACTCCTTATGCTTTTCTTGGCCACCTTCCAAAGATGAATGGGATGTTGTCTTTATTTCTAGACCCTTCTCAGCCTATTGTGCATGACTTTCCTACACTTGGGCCTACCTTTGGGGATAGGCAGAGACAGTCCATTCCAACCTGGCTTATGACATCTATAGTTCAGGGACCCAGGGGAAATGAACTGGGATCAAAAAATACTTTACTTCTGCCAGTGATTTTATTCCTTTCCCTACAAAACCTATTGGTCTCCACAAATCACAGGGAGCTAAATTGGTCCATGTGTGGTTTTGCTCCCGTCATCTTATTTCTGTTTTGGAAGAAGCACACACAGGGTAAAGGAGCTCAGAGGTCAAGAGGGGCAGAGAAGGAAGAAAGGGCATCTGGGGCATCTGGATCTTGGGAAATTGCTGTATCATTGGGTTTGTTATGGTTTATACTGTGGGGTAAATTAGGAAAGTCTTTGGTCCTTAATAAACTTTCTGTAAGTTATTGTAGAAGGAGCCATAGACTTTGAATTCTCGGTTTCTTCTCTCAAGTGTGATGCTCTTTCCACTCTTGGCATTTTAAGAGACCTCCTGGCATATAGAAGACTTTAGAGTATTCTTGGGCTCCAGAGAACCAAACACTGGGTTTAAGGTCTCAATTCCACTTATTGTCATTTGACCTTGGACAAGCACTTAGCCCTATGATCTTTGGTTTCTGCACCTTCAAATGAGAATGTTATTAATCTTTGTTGCTATGATAGTTAGGACAGTATAGTGAGAAAGTTCTTTGTAAAGTATCAATGGAAAAGATTCAGCTATGTAAATAAGAAAATGAATGAAGAGTGCCTGGCACACAGCAAGCAAATAGTAGTTCCTGATGCTGTGCTCTTGGCATCATAACATGGTCAGCATTTCCAGTGGGCTTTCTCAGAGGACCAGCCACCACCTGGGACAAAAGCCCAGCCTGCAGCATCATCTAATAGGCTGCTTACCTTTTTCTGTTCTAATCTCAATGACTGCAGGAAGAATGTCCGGATTCCATCTGGGTTCCCAGAACTACTGAGAACTTTTAGCTAGTCTTCCAGTCTTTTCCCTTCTGGTGGAGTGGTGATCATTATAGAGTGAGATATGTATTTTTTCCATATATCTGACATTCACTGTACCAAGCATTGATTTCAGATGTGACCCTTCTGAGATTAATATATCTGATGAAATGCCTAAAACCACAGTCTGGAAAGCTCTCAGTATGAATTCTGGAAACACAAAGGAAAAAAGGTAAAGAGATCTATAATTCTAGTTTTTATTTATTTTTGGCTTTTGAAAATGGTAATAATGTTGAAAGTAAAATATATATAGTTGTAAGATTGAATTTCTCTAATAAATAGCACATCTAGGACTGCTGATAACCTACAAGAGTAGCCTAAGGAAAAAGAATGTAAAAATGGTTTCTAAATATTTGAAGAGAAGGTGTTTTGAGCTCTTCATTTACATAGGTCTAGTCAGGATGGAATTATTTGAGAATGTAAATTTGCTTTATCTGTTTTGTTCCTTAATCCTCCTTTTAGTTCTCATTTCAAAATCTAAAGGATATCTCTCCTGTTACCTTACCACACAAACTGGAAAATGCTACAAGACTATATTAATATTGTTAATACAAATAAATAGTATTGAACCAACTTTAACCTATTTAACTACATAATGATAATTATTGCCATGAACAGTGAAATATTAAATTGTAACTGTTTTCTTATTTTGCAAGTACATTCTGTATATCATTTGCTAAGACTATAGATCAGTTTTAACCAGGTTAATGAAGAAAATGAAAGAACTTAAGTCATCTTTGCCTATCCATCCAAATTGCTTAAATAATTTAGTCCAAACACCATTTAAGTTTAAATAGATAACCGAAGGCAAAATTTAAGGCCTTATTAAAAATAACATTTCTAGTTAAAAAAAATAGCTAGGAAACTTGGTCCTGCTCTTAATTACATTGTATAATTTGACCTACCACTGTTTCTGGCACTCAGTTTACTCAGCAGCAAAATGGGCATAATGATAAGTTTGCTCTCAGAAGAAACTGAAGTGCTTTGAAAAGTCACAGCCACCAGTGGGTGGTGGTGGTGGGTTATTTCATCTTCGAATGGGTTAAAATAAATCTGTGCTGAATGTGAGTGAAATATAGAATCTTGTTTCCTTCGGAGGAAAATCCAGGCAGCTGTCGAATGTATAACGCACACAGTTATTTTTAGTTGAGAACTAGTCTACTTGTAAATGAACTTAAAATATAGCCAGATCCAAATTGTGGTGACATCTTCAAAGTATTGTGTTAAAAGCAGGAATGAATCATGTGTTCCCTTTTTGTCTCATTGTAACACTTTTATTCAGTCTCTTCAACTAAGAGTCTTTGCTGGGATAGAAGATTTGGGCCATGAGGTGCCTCAGGGAAGTTATGGTTACAGAGAAAATGGTGAGTCTTTCAGAGAAGAAGCAAGACCAAGTCTGGCCCTGTCCTGGTCCATCTCAAAGCCATGCTGAAGCATTCAGTTATTCTTGGTATGCATTGGAGGCCACCCAGCCATCCCTATACCAGCCGCCAGTCACCAGATGTGAACGTGGAAGCAGAAGGCCATCTCCTGTTGGTACTTCTCCTCCTCTTCCTTCTTTCTCTTCAGAACTGCCACCATTAAAGACCCAGCTTCCCATTTTTCAGACATGTTCTCTGAAACTCTCTGCTGGCCTGCTGAGCCACATGGATCCATTCTGCCATTGAAGATTCCTGCATCGAGGTCCCTCTTCCTAAAGGATGAGGTGGGGAGTAGCAGAAGAGAAAAAGGGGAAACTTCCTTAGTCGTGTTGGTATCTGCAGGCTCCTAGGAAGCCCTGGGCCTTAGTTTGATTGCCTACCCTGGTAGGGGATGCTGGTCAGACCCAGAGGCTGTCAGGAGGTCTGCTACCAGGATGGTCAGCCCCCTGGGCACTGGCAGTGCCAACCACTTCAGTCAGGAAGACGCTTCTGTCCTGGGGGATTTTGATCACTCTCTAACAGCAGTCTGCACAACTCAATGAGAGCCTTGGAAGGTACAAAAGCCAAGGGGGATATTGGAGTTGTTTAGCTTATTTAGGAAAAGGCTTAGGGGAAAATCAGTAATGACAAGTAAGAATGAGAATCTTCTCTTGGTTTTCATTGAGGATAGAGTAAGAGAATGAGCCTGAATTGCTACAAAAGAAATTAGTATAGATGCCAGGAAGGACTTCCAAATCTGAAGATTGGTGAGTGTCTGCCTTCTAGATATCTAGGAAAGATTTGATAACAGTTGTTTGTCAGTAGAAAAGGAGATGTGGTGTTTTTATTGGCCATTTTGTGAAACTATTTGACATCTTGCTGCTGTCTCTTAAGGATACATTCTGATTCCATCCTGGAGAGATCCAAGTGCTTATGTACTGTCTTCTTAGCTGCCTTAGTAGTGAACTATCATCAGCTCAATGGACCAAAACCACCTTCAGCCATGTGGTTTTTTTCATCATCATGGATATCTTTTAGTTGACGAGAAGTTCTGACTCTCAGACGTAAAAAGCTAAGCTGGGAAATGAACTGTAAGTGAAGTTAGTTTTGGAATGTAGTTTAAACTACTTTTACATTTTTTCTCTATGTTGCAATGAATGTCAAGGGTCTAAGCTCCAGTGCATATAGACCTTCCCTGCCTTTGTGTACAGAATGTGACCAGCCAGCCCATTAGCAGCCAGAGAATCCAAGCATATCAGTTTTCCATGCTGGAAAATCTTTGTACAGTGGGAAGATCCCCTAGTGTGCTGTTCTTTCATAGGTGAAGAGTTGGCTGCATTACTTTATTGAGTGCTGGATTCTTTAGACCCTAAAAATATATTAATGTATTCTAGTCTTACTGTAATGATCTTTGATTGATGTCAAAGGAATCCTGAATTTTCCCCCATATTTCCCTATCTCTTAAGGCCACTGTTATTTTAATGCAGAGATGATTTTCAAGGTATTTAGCAACTGGTACAGAACAGACACCAACCACTCAGAATGGGTACCTGCTATGAACAAACTATGTATCATTGCACCAGTGCCTATTGGCTGAATGTCACAGTGCTTTCAAATATTAAAATGGCATCCCACTAAATTGTAGGGTTCTTAGTTTGTCTGATTTGTATTTACAAGGCTGTTTTAAGATAGCCTTGGTTTTCTTTCACATGGCACAGATAGGATCAGGCATGTTTCTTTAAAATATATGGGATGGGCATTAAAATCTTGTGAGCCAAAGCTTCACATTTTATTACTTTAGGACAAATCTAATCATTATACCCCCTTTTTCCATTTGATTTGGAAAGATTAAAAGACAGTCCATCAATGAGAAAAGCTTCCTTTCTAACTTTCTCACTGATGTTTTTTCTCTCTGGCTACTTTCTTACATTTCTCTTTTTCATTGTCTCAGTTCCTTGAGAGTGTGCACCTTTTCTTGCCTCACCTTGCCTCCTGTCCCCTTATCCAGCCACCTTTTGTATAGGGAGGTTGGCAACTACTGTTTCCCTAGCCTCAGTGCACCTGTAAGGAAGAACCTATTGTGGAACAAAACCAGTAACAGTGTTATCAGAAAAATGTGTCTCCTAACACACTGATGCCTTGTATATGCTAAGTTGCTGGAGGATAAGGGGACTTGCCTTTGTTAAGTCTGGGCAGTGCAGTTTCAGGATCATGTGTAGGCTTTGAGTTCTTCCCCAGCCAGAGTCTCCCAGATCTCTACACCTTAGGAACATTAGCCACTTTGGAAGGCTGTACCCACTCTTTTAGGTCATTAGATTTTTCTTCTCAAATAGTAGCCAGCTTCATTTCTGCTGTACCTAATGATAGGAACCATTCCCTTCTCTTACTCTCTCCTCTTTCCTAGCTCTTACCACTCAGCCCCAATCCTGGCTGCTTCCTTGCTTAGGTTTGTGGCTGGTGACCATGGTAGCAAGAGTCAAGCTGGCAGCATTTGGGGGCAAGCAACTGGGAGTGGCAGTGAAACAGCAGCGCCTATGCATGTGTGCATAGTGACAAATGAGAATGTAGCTGCAGGTTTCATTGCTACTCTTAAGCTTTTCGTGGAGCTTGCTGTAAGAACATTGAAAAAATGTGGTCATTCTTCCATCTAGGGAATTCTCATTTGAGCTTCTTTGATAAAATAGCTTGAGGAAAAATACAGGCAGATTAATATATGAAAAAAGGTATTTAAGTTCAGCATGAAGGAGACACTGATTTAGAAGTAGAAAGAAAAGCAGGTTGTTAGGTGTTTCTCAGGCTCACAGTTGCTTGGGCCAGAGAAGTTGTCCACCTCTTTCATGATGAGAGGAAATTTCAGGAACAGTTTAAATGTTGGCAGGCCAGTGCCCTTGACAGGCAGGCTAGTGGTGTCATTGGAAAGGAGAGAGGCCAGGGATTTAAGAAAATCATGGTAAGTGGAATTTGGTTTTAAGTGGGCCAGTTACTTTCTGGTCATGATTCTTAGGGAAGAGTTGGTCTACAGAGAGGGCAAAGATTAGCAGAAATGTACTGTAAAATTGTCAAATATGTTTGGCTGCATAAAACACAGACTGGCTCTTTGTGGCTAGATATGATTTTCAACTTCTGAAGGATTGTCAAGAGATTTGGTCTTTACCACATATAGCTCCTCTCCTCAACTCCCTGTTCATAAAAACTTGGGGGTAGAGGGAAAGTGAACCATATTTTTCCAAAAGACAATGTGAATAGTCATTATTTCTCTTTGTCTGGAATGTGACTGGCTTTTAAGTTAGTTATTAGTGTTCAATAAAAATTTGGTATATGCTAAGTCTCAGGCTTGGTTGCTAGCTCAGGCTGTGAGAACTGTGACCTTCTAGAGGTCTCCGGTGTTGGGGAATCTGTGGTTTCTGGTCATCCAAAGAAGACAGTTTCTTATTCTGCTTTATTTTCTGCCTACTCAACTCTCCATACTTCCCTCTTAGTAGAGAATCAATAATCCTCCCTTCATCTTCTCTGTTGCTCTTGTTGTCCATGTTCTCTATCTCAGGTTTTCCTGAAGCATAGGAGCAGGCTTGATGCCAGGACCCCTGTTTTTTTTTAAAACCAGAATCAGAAACACTACCCACTATGTTCTCTCTGCCACTTTATCAATGTCTCTAAAGTTCTTTTGCAAGAGAGACAGTTCCTCCTCCTAGGACTTTTTAGCAGTCATCTTTGCCAGTTTGTCACTACATTTTTCTCGCATTTCTCAGGTTCCTAAGCTACACGCTAGCAGGTCAGCCAGGAACCCTGCATTGAGTGTTCCCAGCCTTCTTGACTTTCTTTTGGTGACAGCCTTTGGACTTCCCTCAAGCAGGCCCTGGCTAGCCAAGTAAGACTCCAGTAAGCCAAGTAAGACTCCCCCTTTTACTGTCTCAGCTTTTCAAGCACCCTTTACTCCTTCTCTTGAAGTTCTTGATCAAAGGTCCCAAAACCACCAGTTTGGGGTAGCCAGAGGAATGAGGAGGTCAATCAGTGCTGGGCTTCTTGGAAAGGGGACTGTATGGTTATGTTCCTTATTTATGGTGAGGGACTGAAGCCTCTCAAGCCCTCAAGGCTCATCCACATTTTAGTGTAAAAAGAAGACATTCCAAAGCCAAATAGAAGCAATTTTTCTACTAAATGTATTCTATATGACTCTTGCTGCCCCTGGTCTGCTAACATTAATTATAGAGAATAGGCGGTTGACTCAGTTACATTTTTTTTGTCAGAAAGGAGGGTAATTTTCATAACCAAAAGAGGTGTGAAGTAACTGTACCACTGCTTGAAGTGTGAAAAGAGGAAAGGAGCGTTACGTGAACCTTTCCAGTGGAGAATTCAGGAAGTTGAATGATTCATCCATAGGCATAATTCTCTTAGAAGATTCTGTGCTCAAAGGGAATGGAATGGTTTCTGACCCTTCTGAAGAGATAATAACATTTTTCTTAAATCTAACTCACTTTCAGCACTGGGGAATACAGAACTTTTTCTTCTAGCTGATGATATTAATATTTCTTGAGAAGAGGGAGAACCCACCCACGGTACATTTCTGAGCCCAGCAGAAATCAGCAAGCTTGGGCTTCTCTTAGCAGGTTTGCGGATGACTTCAACATGCAGGTTTTTCACATGTGCAATAACGCTGGAAACAGAAGCACCAAACTGAATGTGCAATTACTCCTTTTGTATAAGAAGCCAAAATCCTCCTCCTCCTCCCCTCCTCCCATATTCACTCCTCTGGGATGATAAGTCTTCCTCTTGTTTCTCTGTGTTTGTCTGTCTGATTGGTTAGAAACGGCTGCCCTTCCAAGCTAAATAGAGTCAAGTGGAGAGTAGAGCAACCTTCCCTCACAAGGGGACAACTTGAGGTGCTGGTACATTTCTCTTGTTTTCTATGTTGTTCTTTATAGTAGGTCCCATGTAGAGATAGAGATATTTTTGTTTTAGAGATTCCAAAGTATATATTTTTAGTGTAAGAAATGTACCCTCTCCACACTCCATGGTGTAAATAGAACTGAGGAAAAATGTGTCATTGTGATAATCCCATAGCAATTTGTGGTAGGAACAAGACTCCTTATCCAATGTGTGTCTGTGACCCAGGGCAGGTAATTGTGACACTGCATCGCCTAGACCTCTGCCTGCCCAGGCTTGTGTATACTCACCTCAACAGGTGAAAAATAAAATCTGTAGAAACTGTGTACCTGTAGTGTTCTTTGAGCCTGAATCAAGGGGGCTGAGCCAATGCTGAGTAATTGCAGAACTTGTGAAGAATTATGAAGATGGGTGAAACAGAGGTGTGATGGTATCTGCTGGGATGCTTTAAGAGGATGTATGCACCTCCTAGGTGCAGGTTCTGACCAGTCCATGGGGCAGAGCCATGAAGGAGGCCATCAGGGGCCTTTCCTAGGGAGCTGCTGGGGCAGAGGCAAACAGGACAGTAGGAAAAGAAAGTCCATTTTGAAGATAAAACCAGGCCATTGAGAGCAATTGCTAATATTTAGGGACTCTCCACTGCCTTGAAACCCAGATTTTAAAATCTGCTGTCACCCCAGAATTTTATTTGCAGGGAAGGGGCATCATGCGAGTGTTGTTTCTCTTCCTCTCAAATCCCATTGCTATAGGGTTGGAGAAAAGGGGATGAGGGAAGCAATGGAGGAAGAGCAAAGAGACCAATGAGGGAGTGACAAGATAGGTTGGGGGGAGCCACTCAGGAGGCTTTATTGATTGACAAGAAAGGTATCCACTGAAAGCCTTTATTTATTTATTTGTTTTTATTTATTTATTTATTTTTTAAATTTATGCCAGGGATTGAGCCCGGGGGCACTCAACCACTGAGCCACATCTCCAGCCCTTTTAAAATATTTTATTTAGAGACAGGGTCTCACTGAGTTGCTTAGGACCTCTCTAAGTTGCTGAGGCTGGTTTTGAACTCATGATCCTCCTGCCTCAGCCTCCCTAGCCGCTGGGATTACAGACATGCACCACCATGCCCAGCCACTGAAAGCCTTCTGACATAGAGTATGGGGTGAGCATTTTTTGAAGTGAGAGCCAGTGCAAGCTGGGTCTGCAGTCTGAAGACACAGAACTCCCTGGCTCTAAGGGCTTTTGCTGTCTTTTTGCTGTTTTTCAAATACCCCAAGAGCATATACATCATGCCTTTTGCTTCACAGAGAGCCATGTTTTAATTTGATTGAGTGGCATATAGCATGTAAGAAGGCTACTGTTACAGGAAACAGTGAGTTCTAATGCCTCAGGCTGTGGCCGGGTAGGGGTGCTGGTGTAGGAAGAAGGTCTTTATCATCCAGCAACCTCAGGGTTGGTAAGGATTCTATAGATGGATACATGAGAAGTGCTTAGGACAGCACCTGGCTCATAGTAAGCAATAAAAATTTTGAAATTTGGGCTGGGGTTGTAGCTCAGCAGCCTAGCACGTGTGAGGCACTTGGTTTGATCCTTAGCACCACATACACTAAATAAATAAATAAATATGTCCATCTACAACTAAAAATATTTTTAAAAATTTTTGAAAGCAGGTGGCTCCCGGGTTAGTTAATTTAAAAAAAAATTTTTTTAAATTGTTGATAGACCTTTATTTTATTCATTTATTTATATGTGGCACTGAGAATTGAACCCAGAGCCTCACACATGCAAGGCAAGTGCTCTACCATTGAGCCACAACCTCAGCCCCTAGGTTAGTTAATTGAGCAGTAATCACATCAGGGCTTCAGTCAGCTTCTTTGCAGTTCTCTTAGTTTTCACTCAAAGTCACAAGATGGCTCTAGAAGCTCCAGGCATTATATTAGCCAGCATAACTTCCAAATGCAGGAAAGGATAAGGGGGCATTTTTCCAGCCTCTTTCTCTTTTAAATAAGAGAGAATCTTTTCTAGAATACCCTCTCCTCAGTCATTGGTCAGAAGTGGAGCCCATGCCCATCTCTTAAGATAGGAAAAGAGGGTTGGAATTATGCTTGGCTTGGCTTGGTTAGGCTTTATCCTCTGGGATTGGGCCCATCTTTCCTTTTTTTTTTAATATTTATTTATTTTTTTAGTTGTAGGTGGACAGAGTATTCTTTATTTTATTTTTATGTGGTGCTGAGGATCGAACCCAGTGCCCCACGCGTGCTAGGCGAGCACGCCACCACTGCGCCATAACCGCAGCCCCTGGGCCCATCTTTCTTGACCATACTGCTACCTCAGTACCTGTACAAAATCAAGATTCTGTTAGAAGAATAAGGCAGGAGTTATAAGTGATTCAATATCAGAAAGTGCCTGCCCGTGAAGGGTAGAGAACCTGAACCCTGGGGCCTCCTGCAGAGCTGTAAGCCAGGCTGCAGAGAGCTGGGAACCTCAGCAGCAGGAACTCAGGAGGCGCAGAACTTCTCTGAAGGTCAGCATTGTCCACCCTGGCTTTACCTTCGATTAGATTCACCTGAGTCATTTGTAACCTAACACCCAGTTCCCACTCTACACCAGTTAAACAGAATCTCTGCTGTGAGCACCAGTATTTGCTTAATGCTCTCCAGATGATTCTTAGGTGCAGGCTGGGTGGAACACCAACTGCTGTGATGCTTCACGCTGCCTTGGCTCAGCTCTTCTGTGTCTGCCTCACCTCCACCAGCTCATTCTCACCCCCAACTCTATGATGTTCTCCTGCTGCACTGTCAGTTTCCTTGGCCTCTGTTCCCACAGCCTTAACCACCTCCAGATTCTTTCAGCTCACAGCTTCACTCTCTCTGTATTTCCCCAATGATTCCCATGACTGAGATTGTAATTGGTCCCTGGTCATCATTTCTTAACAGGCCACACGGAAGACCCCTGTCCAGCCTATAGCTCTGGGACCTTTGGGTTTGGAGCCATCCTTGGACTAACTGGGAAAGAATGAGGGCCACTCGTAAAGAATACGGCTGTTGACAGATGTTCCTTCAGCAGGGGCTGTGACTTAGAAGGAGAAAAGGGCCTGAGAGATACAGTAAAGATGTGTCTAGTTATCTTAGTGATGATCCAAGTCTGTTTAAGTTACAAACCTAGACACAAATTTGCCCTTTCACCTTTTGGTTGTGTTTAATACTGGGACACACAGGCACACGCTTGTAAGAGAACCATGCAGGTTATTGCCTGCTCCCTTGCCAGAGTGCTCCCTGCGAGCTTGCTTGTATTGTGGTGTCAGTGCTCGTGAATGGAGGGAGGCTCAGACGGGCCCTGCCGAGAGGCTGAGAGCACAAAATGGAGTCTCTTAGAAGAAGCAGAGTATAAAACAGGCAAATCAGGAACAAGCCTGCCTGAGTTCAAGTCCCAGCTCTGACCATAGCTGTATGACCTTGGGCAGTTTGCTTCAGGTATACCTCAGTTTCTTCACCTGCAAAATGGGAGTGATAATACCACTTACTGTAGGTCAGTAGGGGAGACCCAATGTTAATTCACAAGCATGCTAAGGTCGCTGCTGCCCATGTGTCTTTGATGTGTCCTCTAGTTGCAGCAGGTCCTCCTCCTGCCCATCTATCTTTGGGTTTATAGCTCTGTGGGGTAGTGGACTCCAGAGCCCAGGGGTAAAGAGTATGGTCACCATAACCCTTGAGTTATTTATAGGTATTAACTCACAGGAAGAAAGACCTTGGGCCTACTAGTCCAAGCATGTTCTCCATCTCCACTTGTACCTACACCTTTTGTGTTGGGTTATAGAGTGCTTGCCTCGCTCTAAGATCATCAATACTTTGGCCATTCATCTTTGGTGTATACAGTAGGGAGAGAAGAGGTGAGCAGGTTTCCAAGCCTCTAAAGATTAATGACCATTGTCTTCTTACCGTAGCCCCCAAAGCCCTTTCATCCTCTCAGAACTTATACATCACCTGATTTCCCTCAGAGTCAAGTGGATAAGGAGGAAATGCCCAGGCTTGACTACCTAGGCAAAGTGGTAGTAAAACAGTTTTCTAGCAATTTTGAGCTGTGTGATTCCAGCAGTAATTTGAAGTCATAAGAACCTCCATGCTGGACTTTAACAGTCAAAGGCCTGCCTTAGGGCATTTCATAACTCATTGTGCAGGGCATAAGCACTTGACCTGGAGAATAGTGAGAGTAGTGGCCAGCATCTGTTGTGTGATGTGCACTTCATAGAAATGTCCTGTGATCAAATCCTGGTGGCTCCTCATGGCACAGGCAATGGGGACTGTTCCTTCTACACCTGAGGACAACCATAGCTAAAGATGAAATAAGTTGCTGAAGTTCTTACAGCTGGTGAGTAGCAAAGCCAAGAGTTTATTTGTCCAGATCTGTGCTCTTACCTGACTCCTTCAACTTCCTGCCTATAATAGAGATGGAGTCTAAAACCCACACCTGATGTGTATAGAAAAGTCAAAAGTCATACTGAAAAACACTAGAGAAATGTGAAATTGGAGAACATACCAAATTAAGTCACTAGCAAATAGGAGAAATCAAGATTAATAACTCAAATTCTTATTCTGGAATAATCCAACAAATTCAAATTATAAAATACATTCCAGAAAGAACTCATAGGCATGCAACAATATTTTTTTAAATGAATGACCAAGGAGTAGTGACTACTCCTGGGAAGTCCTGGACAGCTTTTCTCAGGAGGAGTATTAGGGCTCATTTTTAAGAAGCAAAGAACTCAAGTATTGATCACATATTGTGGCAACCTGAGTAAATAATTGTTAGTGGCTAAACTGTCACATCATAATTCATTGCATTCCTCTCTCTACCTTGTACTCAGGGGGACTATTGTTTCCCTGTGCCTGACCAGTAATCAGACCACACACAGTGGTCTGTCTGTTCAGAGTCTGTTGGAAAAATAGAGAAGCCCAAAGCATGCCCTTGGGAGGAAAATGGGGGAAAGCCTCAGAGAGTCCTGACCACTGGGTTTGTCTCATCATCCTTAAAACTCTCTTTTAGGTGCCTTCCTATACAGGGGTGGAGGAATAGGAGAGTTCTCAGAGGACCTGCAAGTGAAATAACATCCAAAATAAGAGCACAGGCATAGCACAGGCAAAGCACAGTAGTGAGGACTGTAGTTCTACAGGGTGAGGAGAGAGAGGATCCTTCAGAGCCAATGAATCCTCCAAGGGGGAAAGAGAAGCATGGCCTGGGGCCCAGAGGCAGGAGTGCTAATGGAATATTCTGGTAAGAGTGCAGTCACTGGTTTACTTGCAGTTGAGGGTTTTGTGTAAGAAGCAGTTGTACATAAAATTGGAGATGGGAAAGAAGACCTTAAACACCAGTTTTAGGAGTGAGGACTGTTCTATAAGTTGTAAGTCCCCATCTAGGGGGAGATGGCTGCTTTGAATGTTTTAGGAAAATTCATATTTTAGCTGTAAGAAGAATTGGAAGGAGGAAAACTTGATGCAGTTGGTCCAGGCCAGAGCATTGGTGATGAGCAGGAGGAGTAGATAAAGGAGATGCAGGGAAAACAGCAGGCCTGGATCCAGTGAGTGCCTGGACGTGGGGGACTCGGGCATGAAACAGTGCTCCAGTGTCACACGTCTGAGACAAAAGCTGTCATGGAAAATAATGAGTGAACTCATTTAACAGAGCCCCAGGAGACATATCAGGACCAGCTTGTCTCCTGGGAGGCAGATTTGGACTTGTGAAATAATGGCATTAGCTGGCTTGGGACCAGCCATGTCCTGTACTGAGGATGCCAGGCCCCTGCAGATGTGAGAGGATGGTCTTGAGGTCTGCGACTCTGTGACAGGGGTAGGGAGGATGCTGCAGACAGCAGCACCTAGGAGCAGGCTGAGAGATGGGAGCGTGGTGATGAAGGAGTGGGTGGGGAACAGATGTCTGAGCTGAGAGCAGGGAGCAAATGGGTGTGGGGAAGAAAGAGTAGGACGAGGTTGTCTGTGTCTGAGGCGGAGCCGGTGGGTGAGGGCCTCAGCACTTTGAGGGCCCACTGCTCTGTGCTGGGTCTTTGTGTTCCATGGGACCCAGGTTTTGTGGGTTTAGGTTAAAAAATAAGGTGTCAGATCATAGGAGGGTATATTCCTATCCCTGCCCCCCACTGCTATTGTAGGACCTCCAGACCCTCTTAAATAAAAAGGGAGGGGGCAGGGCTGAATCATGTTTGCTCATGAGCACGATAACCTCAACAGTAGCCCTCCATTGCGGACTCCAGCACAGCTCTCTCTCTCATGCCCACTGCTGAGCAAGCCCTGCTGCTGTCACCGCCCCTGCTACCCATGGCAAACATGCTATGCCAGTTCCCTCTGCACTGGGCCAACACCCCTATGTGCTGGTGGCATAGGCTCCTAGGGACCCTCAGTGCAGCAATACCCTGCCATGGCGTTGAGGCACCTTCTGTCAATGGGTTCCCAAAGCTAAATTTTCTTGGTTCCTCCAGTGGGCCAAAAGCAGTTCATTTCAAGGTAGCAATTTGAAGGCCATGTCCCATGAAAAGGGACTGAACAGGCTGACCCCTACTGCTAATTTCCCACACTGTTCTGATTAGATGTGGCCAGTGTCGGGGGTCATGTGGAGAGCAGAGGCTATGAGTGGGGGTTGCTCCTAGAAGGAGTCGGGGGAGGACCGGCAATGAGCAGCATCGCTAATGCAGACAGCCGCTAGACTTTGAGAATTCAGATGTGCCAAATGCTTGGCCAAGTACTTTAAATTCATCATTTAACTCTCACAATGACTCTTTAAGGTCGGCATTGTGATTCTTTGTTACAGATCTAGAAGCTGAGATTAAAAGCTAAGCAATTTACCTGATGATGTTCAGCCAGTAGATGGCAGAACTAGGATTCAAATCTAAGTTTTGAATCCAAAGCACATGCATGCTCAAGTTCACATTATTATATTCTGACTATGGTAGTTCAACTGGCCCAGTTTTCAAGGCCCCAAAGACCACTTTGAGAGCTGAGTAATTTGATTTGGTTCTGTCTACACTGACTTGTTTATTAAATCAATAAACACATGATGGAGCGCTTACTCTGTGCCATGCGGTGTCCCCATGCCTAGGAAACGACGGTCAGCAACTCACAGAGCTTCCGTCTGGAAGGGGCAATATGAGTGAATATAAATTGAGGAGGAGGCTAATCTTACTGATAGGCAGATAAGAAAACCTTCCCAAGGGACCCCTTCCTAGTCCCAAGGGACCTCTTGCTCATGGTTGTCACATGACCCTAGACAGGGGAAAGTCAGGAGATATTCTGATTCTGGTCCTGATTCCATTCATTACTAGCTTCAGTTTCCTTCTCTGGGCTCCAGTATCTTCATCAGTATAAATGAGGGATCATGTTTAGATGTCTTCTAAACCCTTTTCCAATTCTGACATTTCCTGAATCAAAATGAGGGCAGGAATCCCAGGGCAGGATCAATCTGAGGCTTTAGACATGGTGAGTCAGGAGCCACAGAGGTATGGCAGTCCTAGAGAAATGAATAAAGGTGAGTGAGTTCAGGAGATCAGAGATATCTAGACTCATCCAGGCAAACTGGAGTTTGGAATCCATCAGGTGAGTGCTTGAGGCAGTGGTAGCAGGGTGAAGAAGTTCCTCACAGGACCTGGACCCACAAGAACGCTGTTAGGGGTGATCTGATGCCTGTGTTCCTGTGCAGTCTCCTGGTTCTGACATACTGACTTTAATAAATGTCCAAAGTAAAGAGTTTATGGCCTTTAATCTCTTGCCTGGACAGCACAGCTTCACTCATATTGCCATTGGGTTGCAGGCTCAGGTTTGCATGAGTTATTGGAAAAATCTGCAGAGGGAGCCTGCATTCTGTTACTAAAAAGAGACTCTCCCCCAACCCCAACAGCACTGTGACCTTTATCCTGGAACTGGACTCTTTATCCTATGGTAAGGTCCCAACCAAGAAGGGTAGAAATGAACATGTACAGATGGCCCTGTCTAGTCCTTCTCATCAGCCTTTCATCATCTCTGTGACAAATATCCCACTACTGATATTGCACTAGTTACCTCACCAGCTGCTGAAAGATAATGAAAGCAGCTGTCCACCTGCCTCTGGGTCCCTAACTTCCCACCAGTTACCCCTCTAATGTTGCACCTTCACACATCTTCAACTGCTGGTTCCTTCTCGTCCACATCTCCCCTTGTACAGGGCAAATATACCAAGATATGTTATATATCAGAGAACATTCTGGGGCCTCGTTCTCCTCCTCAACCCCTAGCTCTGCGTCTCTCCTGGTTCCTGCTCACATTGACTCCCCACAGTGCATGCCCAGTGGGACCTCCAGCTCCTATACCTCCTCTGCCTACTGCTCCTGCCTCCCCAGATAATTGGAATTGGATGAAGTACCTGGATGCTTTTGAGTTAGACATAATTTCAAATAAAGCATAACTTTCAGTAGTACTGTGTAATAGGTATAATTATTTCTATTTTATAGATGAAGAAAGTGAGGCTCAGAGATGCTAAGTAAATTTCCCAAGATCACACAGCTAGTTAGTGGTGGATCTGTCTTCAAAGCTCTTTGCTCTTTCTACTACATTAGTTTACCTCCCATCGCCTTGGGAGAAGACTTTCTTGGCTTTTTAAAATCCTGTCCCACTAGCCAACAAGATTTTGTCCAGTTTCAATTTCTGTATCTTATATTAGGAAAACAGGCAATTTTTTTCATTATCCAAATACATGATTATTTCATAATATTAAATGTGCTTTCCCCCCACTCTGTGTCCTGCTCCTTCCCTGCCTCCTGCCAAGCTGTCTGCTGCACATTCACAGGAAGAGATTCTCACCACCCCCACTCCAGCTCTGAGGGCCATGAGCTGCCTCAGAGTGGTGTGATTCCCTTTGGGGAAATTCCAGAATTCCCCTGTACTTAGCCAAAAGAGCTTACCCAGAAGGAAAGGTGACAACCAGTGCCTTTAGAATGAAAAGCACAAATGACTTTGAGCTGGAATAACAAAGCTCAAGACACAGACTTTTTTAGGACTCTTGGATGGGATCCAGGAGTCTTCCCTTCCTCTCTCCCTTGTGTGGACCATCCAGGTCAGAAAGCAGCCACTCTCCCTAGAAAGCAGCTCCCCTTCCATTCAAGCTGGCCTGAGCTGGAGGGCAGTGGTAGAGCCAGGTGGCTTTCTTCACAACAGCCTTTCTGCAAACAACATCTTATCTGATCCTTGAAACTGAGGGCAAATACTGTTATTTCCTTCATAGAGATAAGCACACTCAGGGCCAGAGGGCTGGTTAATGCTGTCCCTCCAGTCCCTTGAAGCATCCTGGCTAGGTTTGTACATTTCCGCACCATTTCCTTTCAATGTGGACATCTACCTGCAGTTTAATAAGTTAGATTTTTAAAAATTACCCTAAAAATAAATTTTACAACTGTGATGCCCAATATGTTATCCATTAACAGTATGTACTATTTCAACTTAAAGTATAAAAAAAGTCAGTCCCTCGGTGTTACCAGCCCCATTTCAAGTGTTTTTCGTGTGGCCTCATGTGCCTAATAGCCTAATGGATGGCACCAAACAGACCATATGTATTCACCATCGCAGGCAGTTTGACAGTGCTGCTATCAAATATTTAGAAGGGACAGAAAATTATAAAGTTACATGGGCAAAAACAAAATGCTTTTGTTTTCTATTGCTGTGTAACAAATTACCACAACATTCATGACTAACACACATTGGGCCTGGAGATGTGATTCAGTGGTCAAGGGCTTGCCTGCCATGTATGAGACTCTGGGTTTGATCTCCAGCAACTTAAAAAAAAAGTCATTACAAAAAGCATCATTATTAATGACTGGATAACATCAAGAGATATATTTTGACTTATTAAACTAATTTCCTATTGTTGACATTGTGCTGTTTCTAATTCTTTGCCTATTATTATCAACATTGTGACAAATATCTTCGCACATAAAGGTTTTTCTATACATCACATTATTTCCTTAGAATAGATTTTTAAAAAGTTTTTAGTTGTATATGGACAAAATACCTTTGTTTTATTAATTTTTATGTGGTGTTGAGGTTTGAACCCAGTGCCTCACATGTGTTAGGCAAGAGCTCTACCACTGAGCCACAACTCCATCCCAGGATAGATTTTTTTGGTGGAGAGTACTGGGGATTGAGCTCAGGGCTACTCAACCACTGAGCCACATCTCCAGTCCTATTTTGTGTTTTATTTAGAGACAGGGTTTCACTGAGTTGCTTAGCATCTCGCCATTGCTGAGGCTGGCTTTGAACTTGTGATCCTCCTGTCTTAGCCTCCCAAAGTACTGGGATTACAGGCATGTGCCACCGCATCCGGCCCAGGGTAGATTTTAATGGAAGTTATTGGCTGTCATGAGCGACATATGTAATTAATAATTACTTGGAGGTGGATTGTTTTTAAATGCAAGTGTATGTTCAATCACAACAATCATCAAATATAATTAATGCAAAAAAGTATTAGGTGTGCTGGATCACCCCAACTAACATTTGATGTGTACTAATCAAACACTATAGGTGGGCTGGGGCTATAGCTCAAGTGGTAGAGCACTTGCCTCGCATGCGTGAGTCACTGGGTTCGATCCTCAGCACCCTGTAAAAATAAATAAATAAAAAGATATTTTAAAAATTACTTAAAAAAAAACACTATAGGTTAGTCACACTATCCTAGGGCAACTAAGCACTACCTGCAATTCACACAATCCTAGGGCAACTAAACATTCAATTAGTTCACACAATCCTAAGGCAACCATGAGCGCCAAAGTACCTCCGATGCCAGGTGACTTCTCTTAGCCAAAGAGCAGATGTTGTCCTTGTCTGGTGGTTCTCTTCAGCCGACAGCTGGACTTCAGGGAATGGGGAGCTGATCCGGGGACAGACAGCAAGGTGGCCGATCTCACTGATGTCCTTGAGGCAAGCCCAAAAATGTGGCAGGGCAAGCAGTTTAAAAGCAGTTCCAAGTTGGTGGTGTGGGCTAAGTTGGTGTGGGCTAGTGATTAGTTACATCCAGTGAAAGCCAATGTCCATTGGTTGTGTCCAGTGAGATAGTATAATTGCAACTGGGCCTTTCTTTCCGCATGTGCATGGGCTGAGCTCCCTATCAATTGTAACCAGTAGGCCTGCTGTTAGGTGCCCCTTACTGCCCCTTGTCGATTGCATGGTCTGAGCTCCCTATCAATTGTAGGCCTACAGTTAGGTGTCTTTTACAGCCCCCATCAATTGCAAGCAGGCATGACTAAGCAAATCAATGGCTGCTGTTCCTTACGGCCAGCAACCCAGTGAGTCCCCGGCATGTGAGTCCCTGGCATATGAGTCCCAGGCATGTCCATGGCATATGCTCCTTACATTGGCTTTAAAGGGTATGATAAATTCTTCATGCAATTGACTAATTGCTTTCCCCCAAAGTGCCGCTGACACTCCCCCAGCTGTGTATAAGCAGGGTATGCAGCTGTCCACCAGACAGCCCAGGTTCCTCCTCAGCCACCAGGACTGTACAGAACCTTTACCGAGAAGCACAGCTTTTCCCCAGGCTGGAGAGAATGACAAAGGCGGATTGGGCTAGGTCCTCCCCCAGACATTCTAACACCAAGGAAAGAAGGAGTGAGTTCTCTAACCTTGGGGGATCACTTGCTATTTGTGCATCTCAGTTAATATAGTGCACTTTAAGAGAAACAGAAATTTTAAGAAATATTTTGAAATTTAGAAAACTTGTGTCCAGATTCTGGGGAAAATCCTCCTACATACACCATCAGTTTATTATAGAGAGCAACTTGCCCCTTCCTGAGATTCTCCTGAGGGGAGGGATTCCCTGACATTACTGAGCATGCTCAGGACTTCCCCTTCTGTTCCGACCTCCCAAAGCAAGGCCTAGCACACAACCGCGAGTGAGCCTTCTCCGAGGCCAGCTCCCCTCCCCATCTGGCTGTTATTTTAGCTCCTCATCCCAGCTCTGCCACTTGCTAGATGTGTGACCCACCCTGAAAGAAAGACATTGCCCTATGCCAGTATTGGTTTCCTGTCTGCAAAAAGAGGATGTTGAATTCATCTTATCCTTGTCAGTTATGATATATTTGAAATTACTGTGCTACAAAGCAATGTACACATTATATGTTTACTGTTATTTTATGGTACGTAAATATCATAGAGACGGCATTCACAGAGAGAATGCTTCTCTGTGTGTAATCCACAAGCATCTCTATTGGATGTGAGTAGAGCTGATGTTAAGCTAAGGGACACAGAAATGAAGTAAAAGATCAGAATCTGAGGTGCTGTCACTGCCGAGGGAGGATGGGGTAAGGGTGGGCTCAGAACGCAATGATAAAAAAGTTGACTTGTTGGGGCTGGGGCTGTAGCTCAGTGGTAGAGCGCTTGCCTAGCATGTGTGAGACACTGGGTTTGATTCTCAGCACCACATACAAATAAATAAAACAACTTAAAAAAAAGATTAAAAAATATATATATATATTTTAAAAAAACGACTTGCATGACTCCCTTGTTCTCTTTTTGGCACCAGGGTTTGAACTCAGGGTCACTCGACCACTGAGCCACATCCCCAGCCCTATTTTGTGTTTTATGTAGAGACAGGGTCTCACTGAGTTGCTTAGCGCCTCGCCGTTGCTGAGGCTGGCTTTGAACTCGCAATTCTTCTATCTCAGCCTCCCTAAGTGCTGGGATTGCAGGCGTGTGCCACCGTGCCCGGTGCTCCTTTGTTCTTAGAACTAAAACATTAGGATGGAGGCCTGCCCCCTCCTTATTCCTGCCACTTCTGAGATTTGTTTCTGAAGTCTTTCCTTCTTGGTAGATAGATCCCTTTTCAGGCTTCACTCAGATTGCTGCAAGACTCTGGAAACCACTGCAGCCCAGGTTCCACAGCTAGTTCCACACTGCACCTTTGATCAGAATGCTTACAGCTTTGCCAAACTCCCTCTGGATTTGTTCTGCTGGCCTCACATAGGTTGGAGAATGCCTCTTCTGCCTTGGGGTTTCCCCGGGCCACTCTGTACTCAGGTGCAAGTTGTGCCCTGAAAGGGCACCCAGCTAAAGGTGAGAATGGGAGCTGGAACCCAGGCCACACACACTGCACTTGCCGGGCTGTGTCCTGACACACCTGTGTTTGGTTCAAGGAAGGGACATCTTTTGGGAATTTACACAAAGGTGCCCTGTGGGCTGGTGTGATCCTGGGTTTCCCAAGCTCCCATCTGTCACCCCCTCGGCCCAGCCTCCTTTGCCATGTCTTAGAGTTCCTAACCTCTTCTTACCCACTGAAAATGTGACTCTGGGGCCTCTTGATCTGCCCTTGGATGTTTCCTCTTGAACTCCTGCTTCTGTCCTTGTTTCTGCCCTAGCCTGCTTCTCAGACGACACCAGACTCATCTGTCACCAGCATTGATCACTTCAGCATGTCCTGGGGAAAGTCTAGCTTCAGTGAAAGCGAGGAGCATTATCAGGAAAGTCCATGAATATAGGGGAGTATGCTTACAAAAGAAAGGGGGCTCCTAAGGATATAAGGAAAGGGGCTGTTAGGAAGAGGCCAGGAACACGAGCCAAGGGTGGAGGGCTAGGCTAACAGGCATTTATTTTTTTATTTTTTATTTTTTAGTTGTAGGCGGACAGAACATCTTTATTTTATTTTTACGTTGTGCTGAGGATCGAACCCAGTGCCTCCCGCGTGCTAGGCGAGCACGCCACCACTGCGCCATAACCCCAGCCCCCTAATGGGCATTTATTTGAGAGTAAAATAGCACTAAACCTGGAAGGGGCTCTGGGTCAGGACTGGTGATGTCTACTGCTCCCCTAAAACACACAGCCCACAGAGAACCAGAAATGTGTGAGGAACCACAGGAAGGGCTTGGGGCAGCAGTGAATTAATACCTGCAGAATGCCTGGAACAGGGTCTGGCACATACAATATAAGTGTTTGACAAATAAGTATGGACCAAGCATTGATACTTCCTGGCTGCTCCTTATCTCAGAAGACAGCCTTGCTCCAAGAAAATCTCCAGTGCTTCAGACCAACCACAGGAAACCTACAGACTGCTTGTTGCAGGTTCAAAGGTCAGGGCTCATTATAGAGAAGGAGCTTTCTCATCCACATCTTTACCATCTTCACTGTTTCCCCTGCCTGCCCTTGGAATAGCTTGTTATCTCAGAAGAATCCTTTACATGATGAGGTCCCAGAATTGACCCACAACTAGAATAGATTCTCAACCCCTTGAAGATAGGAGCTACGTCTATCACATTCATTTCTGCTTTTTTTTTTTTTTTCCCCTAGTAAAGCACTGCATCTAGCACACAGTACATGTTTTTAAACTTTTTGTTAAATGAACATATGGGCCTTGGAGGCAGAATTAGCCTGCAAGTAAATCCTAATTAGGAACAATGATATTTAGGGAGAAGTCAGATCAGCACCATATATTGATACAGAACAGGCTCAGCTGGGTCTCTGTTGAGAGTCTGTAGATGTCAGTGCAGGAAGCGATTCATTCAGCAGGGCCCAGTTGCTCTAACCTTGCACATTCCAAACAAAGGCGTCCAATCTTGGCCATTGACAGGCTGCTGGAATGACTTTTGAGCCTGTGGAATATCCTGCCCAGTAAGAGTTTTTTTTGTTGTTGTTGTTTTGTTTTTTCCTGAGATGGAGACCTTAGGCCAACTGTCTCTACCAGTCTGATCAGATAGTTCATATGAACTATATGATTTACGGTGAATGCTTGTTTTTGTACGCCTGAGGTCCTAGGCCGTGCTCCGTCAGTATGGCCCAAATAAAAACAATGGACCACAAGGCTCAAAGGCACACCCCAGACTGGCCATACTTCGTACAATGTTGTGACATGTAGTTTCTGGGGGAATTAAGAGTGTCCCTAGAAGGGGAGCCTGGTTTCTCCTGGCCTTCACCCATATACTTTCCCTTTGCTGATTTTCATCCGTAACCCTTTTACTTGAATAACCACAGCTGTGAGAATATTGGTTTCACTGAGCCTGCGAGTCCTGCTTGTGCAACATTGAACCTGCGGGCAGTCTCAGTAATTAACAATGATCAGAAGTACCAGGGTGCAGTGGCACACACCTGTAATCCCAATGACTCCAGAGGCTGAGGCAGGAGGATTGTGAGTTAACTTCGACTGTCTCAAAAAAAGGAAAAAAAAGAAAAAAGACAAAAAAGAAGATCAGAAGTAGGTACTTGATTTCTAATAATCTTTGTTTTTAGCTGGATTGATGCTTCTCCACAGAGGTGCTTCTTCATCCTGATGCATTCATTCATGTGACAAATATTTCTTGAACACCTACAGTGTGCCAATATTGCATTCCAGTCACTGGAGCATACCAGTCAAGGAAACAAAGACCTCTGACCCTCATGGAGCTCACATTCCAGCTGTGGCTGAGGGAGAGGCTAGAAGCAATAAGTATAATAAATAATGTGATAAATGTTGTGCTAAAAAGAAGTAGAACAGGTACAAGGGATCAAGAGCACAGGGTTGGGGTGGGGTGCCTTGAAAGGGTAAGACGTGACTTGATGGAGGGGAGAGAGCTGGCATGTGGGTCCCCACCCTGTCTCTTGAGTGTCGAGCAGTGGTCCTCATTTTTTGTTTTTGGTACTGGGGATTGAACTCAGGGACACTCGACCACTGAGCCACATCCCAGTCCTATTTTGTGTTTTATTTAGAGACAGGGTCTCACTGAGTTGCTTAGCGCCTCACCGTTGCTGAGGCTGGCTTTGAACTTGCGATTCTCCTGTCTCAGCCTCCCTAAGTGCTGGGATTACAGGCTTGGTTCTCATTCTTAATGAGCACCAGAATAATTTAGGGAGTTTATAACAAAGCAGAATTCTGCACCCTATTTGTAGCAGTGGTGGAGAGGAGTTGGAGGATTAGACTAGAGGTGTCCTGCAGATGGTGGGGGAGTTCATTGATACTGTATCAAGCACTTTCAAGGAATTGATGCTGGAGTCTGGGAACTACAGTTTGCCACACTGTTAGGCAGCCTGAAGACCAAGGGACACAGCCCTAACTCTCAAAGAACCTCCTCTTTAGCGATCCCCCAGGGGGCATCTGAGTCCTGGCAAGGCTTTCTGGATCATGTTTCTGCCATTAACACATCCATGGGGAATGTCAATTTCTGAATTGATGATTAGTTGAGAGTAGAGAATCCTGAAGGGACACATTTTAAGGAGATAGAGTAGGAGGGTTAGGGGACATAGGTGAGGACTCCTGCAATAAAAATCTAGCCAGGTTCCTGGGAGCAGCAGGGAAGGTGCTGAGAGACTGCCTCTGATGAAAAAATAAGAGCACTGAATCTTCCTAGGCCCCACTCCCTTGGTGGCTTTGCCTGGGGGACAAAGTCTTCGATTATGGGGAGTCTAGATAGATAGGAGGGGCTGCAAGGTCCAGACCTCCCCACAGGACCCCAGCTGAGGCTGGGACTACTCCTTCCCTGTTCTGTATTACCCTCCCCCTTTAGGATTTTCCTGAGGGTACTTCCTTAGTGAACCACTTGCACATGTCTCATCTGACCTAAGACAGAGATAATTTAGGCACCAAACAACCTGGACTCTGGCACACAGTTATTTAGGAAGTAGGGGGGAATTAGCTGAACCCGTTCCTATGGCAACCCAGAGAGGCATTTCTCTCCCTTCCCCAGCCTGGACCTTCCTAACCGGCCTGGCCTGGCTTCTCTGGAAAGGGCATGTTGATGCCCATGGAGAGGTGGCTTCCAGATAAGGGGAATCAGGCTTCAGATTGCCTTGAACCACAGGAAACATGGAAAAGGCAAATTCACTGCCAATTTCAGGCAAAACCAAAGGAGTAAATCTGGAGTCAAAAATTGGGAATAATCAACTTCAAAAATCACAGAGTTCATTCTCACCCTTCTTACTAAGCCCAGAGATCTGTCCAAAGAGTTGAAGGTGTGCAGAAACCCATGTGAAACTTGGCCAAAGAGGCAGTCTTTCCTTTGGGTCCTTGCTCGGCCTGCCCTCTGCTGGAGCAATTCGTGAACAGCAGCTGGTCAGGAAAGAAGGAACCTCAGCAAGAGAGGGCTTCAAAAACCCCGCTGCAATTCTGCTCGTCCTTTAAGGTCCAATTTAAAAGTCACCCCCTCCACAAAGCCTCCTCTGATCCTTGCTTCTGGAAACAAGTTTTTTGCTAAGAGAGCTCACAGCCCTTCCTTTATACTTCCGTAATGGCACTGCCTACCTTATGCCATGGTTATATATTACATATGTTGGCTTCCGAACTAACACGCGACTCCCAGGAGAAAAGGATTTTTTAAAAATTTGACTCCCAAAGGACTTTGCACTTGCCTAGAAATGTCTCCTACAACTAAGCCTTAAATTTCATCGAACAGAGTTCTTGAATTCAATTGATGTGTCTCCAAAATGCCTAATTAAAAAATAACTATTAAAAGATGTAAACAAGTTGCTTGGCACTGAGTCATTAACCATTTAGAGCATTAGCACATTAGCAGAACCCAGAGCTCAGAGAGCCATGGTATTATGAGAAATACTTTTAGGTGGGGGCAGGGGAGAGATAAGAAAAGGAAGAAGGATAAAAAATAAAGGGGGTGAGCCTAGGAACTTCTGAGACAGGTGACTGACAAGGTTGAGGGTTTGGAGAGAGTACTAAGTACTTACCTTTGGGTAGAGAATCCAGGTAGGGGGCACACACCAACAGGATCGTTTATCTTATAGTACTCAAAAAAGAATTATGATGTCCAGATGAAAAAAAAAACTTCAGTAAAATGAAATTAGTAAGTGCTTAATTAAATGTCAGCAAAACATAACACTATGTCAACTTCATTAAATGCTAAATTTGGCATTTATAAATATTCATTACATTTGAAAAGAATTTGTGGGTTAGATTTTCTCACTTCATAAGAATTCCCGGGTAGAGACTGTGACTCCTGGGAAATCGGAGCCAATTGTAAATTAAATATTACTCATAGCCAAATAATTTCCAAAGAAAAATTATAAAACTGCTTTCAAATTTACAGGGCAAATTATATTTAATGTAGGATGTGATCACATTTTAATATAGTTAATATAATAAAACTGAGTGTCCCTGGGGCCTACAAAATTTCATAAAATGGCCCTGAGAATCAAAGACCAGTTTCCTCTATTCACTTCACCCTGTATGATACTACAGCCTTCACCTTCCAAGTACAGACAAGCACCTGAGTCGAGCTGCTTCTACCTCCAAACACAACCTGACTTCCCCTTCTTGTCCACCTGCATTAGCAAATTTCTTACAATTAATTGATTGATTTAAGTGTTTGAAATACATAACTGTGAAGCTTTCCCACTTCCAAGGGACCCTCCAGTTAATAACCAATGTTGTTGGCTGGACATGGTGGCGCACCCCTGTAATCCCAGTGGCTTGGGAGGCTGAGGCAGGAAGATCGTGAGTTCAAAGCCAGCCTCAGCAACTTAGTGAGACCCTAAAATACAAAAAGGTCTGGGGATGTGGCTCAGTGGTTGAGTGCCCCTGGATTCAATTACCAAAACAAAAACAAAACACTAATGTTGTTAATTTGTTATGTATATTTTCTGAGTATTTTATGTACTTATTAGCAAAAACTGAATACTTATTTTCTACCTTCCCCTTTAACATAGACATTAATATTCTGTGTACATGGCTCACACTCCTACATTCCTTGTCTTTTCTATGTAACAATCTTTTAAGCCCATAATTATAAGGAAACCACTAGTAACCCTTCCCTGAAAATGGTCAGAAGGGGGAGAAAAGTACAGCCTTCAAGGTAGCAGCTGTTTGCAGTCAGTCAGAAAACACTGAGCTACAGAATGTAGTCTGAAAGCACTCTAAGTCATTTATGCAGAAATAATTTAGATGCCAGCAGAGCAAGCCAAAGTCAGGGGATATGAAATAGATGAGCTCCGAAGAAGTCTGATGGACAAGAGTGATATACACTTTTATTTGCAAGATAAATCATGATGGGGAGGGACAGTGTATCACCTTTCTCCTCCCCCACCCCATCTCCTCTTCTAATTCCTCTCTTACTCTTTCTGGAAATAAAACAGGTAGCCATGAGTCTGGAGGAATAGCCACATGCAAGGGAAGAGAGGCCTGTCACTCAATAAAAGCTGAGCACACTGGTGGTGTTGGGGGTGGGGGCTTACAGGTGAGGCACCTGGGCACAGCAGGGCTGCCAAGCAGAGAACAGTGTTGTATGATGCAAGGGACCAGCAGAGTTGGATTTGAGCTCATAGTTAAGAGGAGAAAGGAAGAAAGTCTCAGTTTAGTTGTGTTTTCTCTACTTGAATCTAGAATTTTCGAGAATACAAAAAGTGATATGTACTCAAGTGACACACTGCTGGGTATCAGGTGGTAGATCACAGCAGTGAGCAAAACAGATAAAGCCTTTTCATACAGCTGAATTTCTAGTCAAGGAGAAAGACAATAAGTGGATACATGGCACATATATGTGACATAATATCAGGCTGTGATCGGTGCTACAACAAAGAAAGCAGGGTAAGGGGAGAGAGTGGTGAGGTTCCATGGGGGGTGACCTTGGACAGGAAAGTCAAGGGAGGCCTCACTGAGGGAGCAGTCTTTGGACAGAGACCCGAAAAAAGTGAAGGACTGAAATATCCCAGTGTCTAGGTAAAGAAGGAAGCAGCAACAGCAGGTATATAGTCCTGGCACTGGGCTTAGGGAGTGGGTCAGGTACAGCAGAGTCCCAGGGAGAAAGAAGCCCATCAGTGGGCTGAGACCAGCCTTTGAAATGAAATGAAGCCAGTGTGGTGGCATGCATCCACAATTCCAGCGACCCAAGAGACTGCCGCAGGAGGACTCGCATGTGTTGAGGACAGCTGGAGCAACTGAGTGAGGCTCTAAGCAACTCAGCACCTCTGTCTCAAAATATAGAAAGAGTTGGGGATGTGGCTCAGTGTAAAGCACCCCTGGGTTCAACCACCAGTACCAAAAAAAGAAAAAAATGCAAAAGAACGGAAAACATCACAGTGCATTGTGTGTTAAGTATGTCCGAGGACAATTTTGCTTGGCTACGTATGGAGTCAGAATGGACGCAGTACTCCTTACACTGGGTGCCCCGGTCAGAAAAGCTCAAAAGCCACTAATGTGAAAGTGCTTTCTCTGTACTCGGATGATGTACAAACACACACACGCGTACACATTATATACATCACATCTACATATAGTAAAAGAAAAATTTTTAAATTTTGGAATAAAAAATTTTAGATTTAGGGCTGGGGTTGTGGCTCAGTGGTAGAGCACTTGCCTACCACGGGTGAGGCACTGGGCTTGATCCTCAGTACCACATACAAATAAAAAAATAAAGATGAAGTGATTGTCTCTGTGTACGATAAAAAAATATAAAAATATTTTAGATTTAGAAAAATTGAAAAGATAATGCAGAGTTCACTTATGGCCCTTTGCCCAGTTCCCCCTAATGTTAATATCTTACATTACCAAAGTACATTTGCTGTAACTAAGAAAACAACACTAGTACATCACTATTAATAGACTCTAGAATTTATTTAGATTCCAGCAGATTTTAGCATCAGGATCGGTGCAGGATACCACCTGACTTAACCATTGCGTCTCCATGGCCATCGGGCTTATGACAGCTTCTCAGCTTTCCCTTGCTTTTCACACCTTTGGTAGGTCTGAGGACTGAGGAAGTGTCCTGCAAGACACCTCTAATCTAGAAACTGGCCTGTGCTGCTGCTCTAGGAGCAGCAGGAAGCACAGGAGCTCTGGCACACAGAAGCCCTCATCTCTTATTTCTCTGGCAATAAGAGGAAGTACAGGTGTGGTGTTTTGTAAAAAGTTCCCCAGTTTAGGTATATGCAATGTTTTTCTTACACTTAGAATGGGCTCATTGGTTTTGGGGAGAATTAGCCCAGGAGCAAGA